>JMFS01137237.1:0-11002 GCA_000699545.1 Podiceps cristatus
GGAGCCCTTTCGCTTGTAACTGCTGCACGAGCTGTGCAGCTGAAGGCGGCCGGGTGGGCTCCCTCCACAGTCAGTGACGGCAGATCTCTAGGGAAAAAAAAAACCTCTTTAGGGCAATTAATCCACCCCGTCTTTCTCCACTGACTTAGATTCGATTCAAGGAAGGCAGCAAACTCTGCCCCACCCCCTGAAGAATCTGGGCTTTTCACCTCCTTGCAAAGGAGATGCAGCTGCCAGACTTCCCCAGCGATTCCAGTGGCTTCTTCCCCCGAAGGCCGAGCTAACAGGCTCTGATGAGCCTAGTTGCGGGTGGATATCTACTTGCCACCCGTATTGCGTGGAGCCAGGCAGGAGCAAATCTCTAGTTCAGTTGTAGCTCTTCCTAACATGGCAGAAAGGCGCAGGGAGGTCTCTCCTTTGTCGCGAATGCTCTGGTGTCTGCCGTGGGCTCTCTGTCTCCTGAGGCTCGTGATGTAAATAGTGCCTGACAAAGCGTCCCGCGCTCAGCCCGCCTGTGGTGCTCGGTGCCGCGGGTCGGGAGGGACCTTGTTCAGCGGTTTGCCCTCTCAAACGGGAGGTGGTTTGGGTCGCTCCGCTCAGAACTTCTGCGGACTCGCATCCTCTGTGGCTGAGGAAAGGAAAAGGTTTATGTGTCTGGAAGGGAGCAGGGCAGGTTTGGAAGAAGCAAGTAGTCAGTAGCTGTTAACTGCAGTGACTTAAATCTGTTTGTTGTCTTTATTTGCAGATCTTCTGGCTGATCCCTCCTACACCCCAGAACCTGGAGCTCTATGAAAACTGGCTTCTCTCAGGGAAGCAGGGAGACATTTTTCTTGGAGACAGAGTGTCAGAGTGCCAGCGCATCGAGCTCAAGCAGGGCTACACATTTGTCATCCCCTCAGGTACTGCAGGGTGGGCAGGTGCATCCTGGCCTTTGCCAGGGTTGTGGCAAGAGACTGAAACTCCCGGGACATGAGGAAAAAATCAGAATGGGCAGGATTTAGCTTCCTCCCTCGTGAATAACTGGGAGAGGGAGATGTGATGTGGCTCCATCCTCTTGCTTGCCAGCTCCCAGAACATGGCTGTCATGGCACTGTGGATTCAGCCCAAGAGACGGGAAAGCTGTGGCTGGCTCACATCACGCTTGATCAATTATTAAAGGAGGCTTTCCCAGAGCCCGTCACGTTGATGTGCGGAGCAGCGCACGTTGAGGACAGAGGCTTGGCCCAAGGCAGCAGAGCTCCTCAGCTTCCTGGGTCTCTTGTGAAATCTCTGCGGAGTTACGTTCAAATGGTGAAGCAAGGAAAGGAGCCAGTGTGTGAGTTTAAGGAACGAGGTGACTGCTCTGGACATGAGGAAAGACAATCGAAGTCTGCGTGTACTGGAGATAGGAGAACTGGAAAGCACGTAGCTAGAAGCGGATGTTGGAAAGCGCTGAACCCCAATAGGGAGCTGGGAAGCAGTAACAAGGAGAGACTTGCAGGTAACGGCTTTGCAGAGGGCTTGGGCAAGGAGACTTCGAGGTTGGGAGTGGGAACACTCTCGAGAGTGAAGAGGAGTCTTTAGCCTGACTTGGTTTGGCAAGCAGCATCAGTGGAGGGCATCAGCAAGGCCTCGCACGTGCAGATAGTGCAGTGCTGTGCTGGAAAACAGCCAGGGCAGAAGAGCTGAGGCAGGTGAAACAGCAGCTCGAGTTGGTTGTTTGCAAGGACAGGCTCACGGCCTTTTAGGATGTGACGCAGGCCTGGGATGTCTGCAAAACGCTGTGCTAGCACTAGGGAGTACTCCCTCGTAAGGAGAAAGATCGCTGGGCCCCTTTCGAGGCTTCTAATAAAACTGCTGCTTAAAAATTGTGTCCGTAAGACTGTCTCAGATGGCGAAGGATGCTGTAACCTGCCGTTTCATCTCCAATAGCAGTGCAGGAATGAGCTGTGGTGTACGCACATACCCCTGTAGCTTCCAGCAAGACCAGGAGCAAAAAGCGCCAGGAACAGCAGAAGTTACTCGTCTACATCCTGGTACCACGAGTACCACTTCTTTTGAATTGAGTGGCCTTGCCCTAAGGAAACCCAAAATGTTGGGCTGGATTGCCTGGCAGATAACAGAGCTGAGACTGGAGTTGCTTTTAGGGTTCTTGTAATTATTGAACAGACTTGGGAAGACTCTTTTCCTCGCTGCTGGTGTTCTTAGGCCTCATGCAGGAAGCAACTTTACAGAGACACCAGGGTGACAAAAAGCTATGGACGGGAGGTGGATTCCGGCACGTGTGCCACTGTGGGGGGATGTGAGGCCAGATTCACAAGTGTATTTAAGTGCCCAAGGTCTGTCTCTAGACCCAACTTAGATGGGTTAAGTGAGCTGGGTATTAAGTAATTCAGTAGTTAATTCAGGGGTGGCGGACATTGATATAACACAGCAGTGTCCGCCCTCAAGCACTGTGTTCAGGTTTGGGCCCCTCACTACAAGGAGAACACTGAGGTGCTGGAGCGTGCCCAGAGACGGGCAGTGAGGGTGGGGAAGGGTCTGGAGCACAAGTGCGGCTGAGGGAGCTGGGGGTGTTCAGCCTGGAGAAAAGGAGGCTGAGAGGAGACCTTCTCCCTCTCTACAACTGCCGGAAGGGAGGTTGTAGTGAGGTAGGTGATGGTCTCCCAAATAACCAACAATAGGATGAGAGGAAACAGTCTCAAGTTACGACAGGGGAGGTTTAGGTGAGATATTAGGAAAAAATTATTTACTGAAAGAGTGGTCACGCACTGGAACAGGCTGCGGAGGGAAGCGGTGGAGTCGCCATCCCTGAAGGTGTTCAAAAAACCATGTAGACAAGGCACTTCGGGATGCGGTCTAGTAGGCGTGTGGCGGTGCTGGGTTGATGGTCGGACTTGACGATCTTAAAGGTCCCTCCCAACCGTAACGGTTCTATGATTCTCCTCAAAGAGCCGGAGTCTGTGTGGTCCCGTCCTAGCCCCCCGCCGCTGCTTGGGCTGGCGGATGTGACCTGGGGTCAATAGCTAGTCTGTGTGTCTGCAGGTTAAGGGTGGAACTGTGAGGGTGGACTTCGCGTAGGACGTTGCGTAGAGTCGACAGCCCTGCTCTGAAGAGCACAGTTCGTAAGAGATTACAAAGGAATTGAATTCGTAAGGACTGTCAGTTGTGAGACTTCACCTAGTCACTCAGAAGGATTCTTCCAACTCCGCTTTCTCCCCAAGGTTGGATCCATGCTGTGTACACTCCCATGGACACGCTGGTTTTCGGAGGCAACTTCTTACACAGCTTCAACATCCCTATGCAGCTCCGGATCTACAGCATCGAAGACCGCACGCGGGTAAGGAGCTGTGGGAGGACGTGGCCTCCTGGGGCGGTGGGGAGGGCGCAGGCGAGTCGGGTCCTCCCCTGTGACGGATTGCTCCGACTCCAGCTGTCTGTAGGTGGGATGTATGTCCTAGCCCGCTAAACGCGCAGGCAGGAACTTGGGCGGAGGGACAGCCTGCGGTGTGCACTAAGGCTTCTTACGGTCCTTCCTGCTGCGGCCAGTCTGGCGCCGGGCGTCCGAGGGGGCTGGAAACCCGGCTGCCAGCGTGGTGGGGGCCTCCCCTGGCTGCCTGGAGAGGAAGGCAGCAACATCTCTGTGGGAGTGCGTCCAGCGTGTTACCTCTTCCCTTACCTGGCTGCCTTCTGCTGCTGCTTGGTGTTGATCTTAGACCTTGATGTGGTCTAAGGTGACTAAAGATGACTGAAACGAAAGGCTTCCTGAGGTCTCGAGCAGCGAACGCTGTTGGCAAGCGGGTGTTCTCGCTTGCTCCTTGTGGAGACGCAGTTCCCACAGTGCCGAGCACCTGCGGAGAAGCCTCAGGGCACGCCTGGGCTGCAACGGACAGGCTGTTGGCCTCTCCGAAGCAGTTCAGGGTGCTGCAGCGGGCAGGACCTGTGGGTTAGCACTCAGACCATCATCCAGAGCGGAGCGATGGAGCGTGTGCCTGCTTCACCCCGGGCAGCGTAGCCTCAGGAAGGTCCGAGGCAGGCAGCAGGGTCTGGGGCACCCTCCGTCTGCGTGTGAATTGTGCCGCTGATGCGACGGAGCCCTGATAGGGCTCCGCTAAATAGCTGAGCGGGTAACACCTCCCTTAACAGACTAACCCTCTCCCTGCCCCCATACAAACACTGTCAGATGCTGTGCTGGGGCTTGGGAAGAGGGTTTGAACCATTGCCTTTAACTGAAACCTTTTGTGGCGTCTGCCGCTTGGGTTTTTTTTCTCTTGTACTAATGAGAAGGAGGTTTGTGGGGGAAGAGCTGCAACCCTAACAAAGAAAAATGAAACGTTAATGGCTTGCCAGTGAGTAGTGCCTGGTCTCTGCCTGGTGATAATATTCTTCTGCGAGGAGAATTACATCAGGCTGCCAGAAGCATGAATGATGCTGTTAAACATGTACATGCATTTCCTGTCTCTCGGGAGGGGATCGCTCTGGTTTGAGGCAGCAGTAATAAGAGCTCTCTCTGTGCAGCCCTGCGGCGAAGGGGGGCTGAGCTGATCCCCTTCCCCTTCCCTCTTTTGCAGGTCCCAAATAAGTTTCGTTATCCCTTTTATTACGAGATGTGTTGGTACGTGCTGGAGCGCTATGTCTACTGCATCACCAGCCGCTCACACCTGACCAAGGACTTCCAGAAGGAATCGCTCAGTATGGGTAAGCCCCTGCCTTGGCCGTCCAGCCCTTACTCCTTCCTCCCCCGTCTCGAAGCTGTTTCTTGCACCCTCCCGCTTGGGAGGCTGTGGGGGGGGCGGGGGGAGGCTTGGGTGGGAAGAATTTGGGACCATCGCTTCCTCAATTTCACGAGGTGGTTTCTTTGGGTGTTTCCTCCCTTTTCGCCGTTCGCTGTACTGAGCGGTCGGAGGGCACCGCAGGCTGGCCAAAGGAGGTGCGATTGATGCCTTTTTCTTTGAGCAAGAAGTCAAAACTAGCCAGACTTTTGCTTCCTCCTTTGCCCCTGCTACAGGCCGGGTTCCTTGCAGCTGCGAAACTAGCAGACAAGTTCCTGGCCTTGCTGGTACACGCGAAGCCTTTCACAGAAGAGGCGGGGGGAAGTTGCAGTAACCGCTGCTGTGCTGTGGGCTGCGGGGCAGTAATGATCAGGGTGCTGTGGGCTGTGGGGCAGTAATGATCAGGGCCTTCCTGCACGCAGAATTTTAAAGTGCCCGTCGAAGTTATGCGCAAAGGAGTGCGGGGAGTCTCTTGGAACAGGAATGTTTGGCCTCCTTACAGCGAAGGCAAGCGGGGCCTGAGCAGTGGTGCAAGAGATGGTTTCTCAGAGTGGGAGGGAGCTGGATAGCCTCCACCCGGGGCCCTTGAAGGGAATCTGTCCTCGTTCCCCTACGAAGCTGTAAATAGCGACTCCTGGGCACCTCTCCTCACAGCCACAGCCTCTTTGGGGCTTTCCCTTTCTGTCCAAGGGGCCTTAGCCGAGGGACACAGCTCCCGGCTCTTGTCCTTTTCCTCTGGTTCTCTGGAGATCTCCCTCAGCGCTTGGTTTGGGAAAGGCTGCCTCTGTCCTCCTCCTGCCTGGAGGCCTCCGGTGCTGTCATCGCCTTTTCTCTACCACTGAGCAGCATGAAGTGGGACCTAGTGCAGAGAGCTGAAAGGAAGGGAGCGGGAGACCCCCTTCCCTTTTACCGTCAGGGAAGGGTGCTTTATCGCGCACAGTCGGGCTCAGAGACCTCACAGTCATCTAGTGAGTCCACATCCTCTTTCTCCCATCACTCACCAGACCAGGCAGCTGGAGGTCCCAAGCCCTCCAAAGCAAAGTCAGGTTGGACGGGGCTCTGAGCAACCTGATCTAGTGACAGATGCCCCTGCCCAGGGCAGAGGGGTCGGACTAGCTGATCTGTAAAGGTCTTTTCCAACCCAAACTGTTCCAGGATTCTATGAAATTCAGCCTGGGGCGTTACTGTCTCCTCTGGGAGGTTTTCCCATGTCCTGTGTCTTGCCTTCCCAGAAAACAAGCCAGGAATGGGAAAGGGTTTTAGCTGTTCTTTTCTAGCCGCCCTGTGCCCCGTCGTTTCCTCTCACCTTGTCCCCGTACGTATCTGTTGCTCCAGCATCTCTGGTCACTGGGGGGATTCCTCTAGAAACTGGGCACCTCCTCTGTGTGACTGGCCACTGTGCTCACCTCTCACTCTTTCTCCATCGTGGCAGATATGGAGCTGAGCTCTTCGGACTCGGTCAACATGGAGGAGGAAGAAGAGGAGGAGGAGGAAGAGGAGGATGCAGCAGGGAAGGAACCCAGACGACCGGTCACAAGGCGATCGATTCTCACCAGCCCCATAGCCAACGGTGCCAATGTGGACTATGATGAACTGGGCAGGAGCTGCCGGAGCAGCCTGCCGGGTCTGAAGAAGACCCCATCTATAGACTCTTCCGACTCCAGCCGGGGCTCCCAAAACGGCCAGGCCTGGGACCCGAACGGTGGCAGCCCGCGCAAGACCAGGAAGGTGCACCTGACGCAGTTTGAGCTGGAGGGGCTGCGCTGCCTCGTGGACAAGCTGGAGTCGCTCCCTCTGCACAAGAAGTGCGTTCCCACCGGCATCGAGGATGAGGACGCCCTCATCGCTGACATCAAGGTACGTAAGCGTGAGGGAGCCGCAAGCGCTGCCCTTCCTCGGGGCTGCCAGGGCGCATCTGCTTTCTTGAGGCATCGGAGGTGGGAAGGCAATTCCCTGCGGGGAAACGGTGCTTGACCCTGACCTTTCTCTCGTCCTGGGGCAAGGGGGTGACGTGTCTGAAGGCTTGCTGTCCTCCTCTTCCTCGACGTGAGGCCAGTGTTACACCAGCTGATGCTGAGGCGCAGCCCAGGCTCGGATTCTGGGTCAGGGCTGGCAGGAGCAGGAACCGCTCCCAGCCGGCGTGGCTGAGCCCCCTCTGGGGACCCTCTGGGCCCTGCCTGGGTCCCTTACGGGTGTCCGTGCAAGGGTCTCATTGGCGATGCGGTTCGTTTCCAGTTCTGGCTGTGGATGCCTTGGGCTGCGGGACACTGTGACAGTCGGAGCCCTTTCCTTGCCCCAGGTGGATTTGGCCTTGTTCCTTTGGGTTGTTTGCACAGGATGTGACTTCGAATTAAATGGGTTTCTCTTTTTTATTAATTTTTCTGTTTTTATTTTTCCCCTCTTCTGCTTTACACCCTGAGCTGTATCTGCCAGACCTATTGAGCTGACTCAGCTTTGGTGTTTTAGCCTTTTCTGCACCAAAGTGAGAACTTCAGCCTCGCTCTCTTCCCCAGAACTCCATTTTAGTCCCTAAAACCACAGTTACCGTCTGCTCCTTTCCTTGCTGATGATCCGTTCGGCTGCTTGCCTGTACTAAAGCTGACATCCAGACACAGCCATGGGTGTATCCCGGTCTTCGCCGTCGTGTCTCTTTTCCAAGTGCTGTTGCCTGATTTTATTTTTTGTGGGTCGTTTGGCAGATGCGGTGCTCTGAGGTGTTTGGGGCGGAGGGCGCAGCTCCGGGGTCCCGGGGTGGGCTGTCGCTTGCAGGCTGAGCTCAGGTGGAGCTTGGCCGAAGGAGTGGGAGTCGGTGCCGTCGGAGGGCTGTGCTTCTGGTTTCCTGTGGCTTTTTCAAGTGCTCAGCGTGTGCCATGGCCTTCGAGTACGCAACGCAACCGTGGTGGCCTCGGCCCTACCACGGACCGTCCGGTGCTCTGGAGAGGCTCAAGCTTTGAGCTGTGAGTGCGGTGTTTCACCCTTGGAGTGAGAAAGGGAGGCTGGTGGTGTTGAGGTGGAGCATTCAAGGTGGTTGGTGTTCGACTGGGTTTTGAGACCTGTTCAAAGGGCTCGTTACGTTCTGGAGCTAATGGATGTGTGCCCGTGGTTTTGATGCGACCTGCCAGCCCCCGTGTCCGGTTGTACCTTGTAGATGAGCTGCAGGTGGAAGTCCCTGCAGTCCTGTCAAACAACCTCCCTGAAGGACTTAGAGCTCCTCAAAGCTGGTTGTCCTCTGAGGCACAGAAGCATCCAGAGCTGGAGGACTCTGTCCCTCAGGATGAGCAGCCTCCCAAGTAAAGCCTGCGCTACGGGGCAGCCTCAGGGCATGGCCACCCTGAGTTGTCTGGCTGCGGTGGCTGGAGGAAACGGGGCAAGTTTGTCAAACTACAGCAAACCTCTACTTTCAAAACTGACGTTTTCCTTAAAGGTGACGGAACTGGCAAACGTCAGTTGGCTTATAAAACTGGAGAAAGGGTAAGACGTTTTGAAGCTAAACCTTTTAACTGGTCTGGTCACTGGAAAGCCCGATGAGTGAAGGTCTAATTTTCAACATCATCAGTATTAGCTTGTATGGAGAACGCTACTTTCTTTTTTTTTAAGGCAGGACAAGTTGTTCCCAAGCTAGAGGCATGAAGAGGCCATCCGTGCATCTGTAACTCGTGGTGTGGGATACAGATCCTATTTTGGTCACGTTTCCTTTGTAACTTCGGTGTAACTCCCTCCTCTAACAGCTTTTTGTGTTCTTGCACAACTGTAGCTGACTCTCCCAGAACACAGTCCTCCTGTGGCTGTGTGCAAGCGCAGCCCTTCCCTTCCCCGCTCTTGTCCTGATGCTCTCGGATCCTGTTCTTCTGTTCTTCTACTCTATTTCTCTTTATGCGCTAGTGGAGAACTCGAGCCTAATCCATTTGCAGTGACTTGAACCAAGCGGAAAGCCTATGTCCTCCACAGCATCTAAGCCTGACTCTGGGGCCATATCGATCTGCAGCAGGTCCTCTTACCCTTAACGTCATCGGGTGAGGTCATTAATGGACCTGGGGCCAGGCCACAGGACCGTTGGGAAAGACCCGCTCTGGACAAGCACAGCATCAACGTGTTTTCAGTGCTCACCACCTTTTGCCGTCATCGCTACGTAGCTGTGTCCAGTTAGGCAGATGCTGCGTGTGGAAAGCTTTCGTGGCTGTGGCCTGCATGTTTATTTGGTCTGTCTGCTACCCAGGATCAGAAGACGGCGTTTTTCTCACCACAGAGCCCAGACCTGCAGGTAGTGACCTGGCACTTTGGTCTGTCTGTCGGATCAAACGTCCTACCGCACTTCCTGCCACCCTCTGCTAACCCGTGTCCCCAGGCACAGGGCAGGAAGATGCTGCCTTCTCCCACAGCCTCTTGTGCGGCGATCGTGACTTCGGGATGTCCACGTGTTGGGTCCCGTGAAGAAACACGCTGCTGTAGCCTGTCATGAGTTGAGCCTGGAGCCGTCACGTGGTGGGACGTGACACTTTGGATGTGACTGAAGATGTGCTTCCAGCTCCACGGCAGGAGCAGTCCGTCCGCCGAGGCTCTGTAAACACGGCTGCGTCGGGCATCTTGAATAGGAAGAGCATGTTGCCACCTCGGCCTCTCCTTAACCTTTCTAGCTTTGCCCGTCTGCCTGAGAAAGCTCCATCGGTTCATCTGAAACGATGACCAAGAGCTGCTCTCCAGTGGCTTAAATGGGAGGGCCCACAGAAATCAAAATGGCTTCTGGCTCTGCCTCGGGAGAAGATCTGCCTTTGCGAAATGAGGTTGGGAACATGACGTTGTCCTGTCTTTCAGCACTCTCTGGCTGAAAATCTTCATGCGTTTGGTGATGCCTCTGTGCATGGTCTGGATTGGGAAGATCCTTGGCAAAGAGGGAACTTCTGAGAGGTCCCTTTGTCTTCTGACTGCTTCTGTCCATCATTTCTGACCCCTCTTGGACACCCCGAGGGCAGGTTTCCCTCATTTAGGCTTCAGAGGAGCGGGATGGTCCGTGAGGCTCTGTCAGACCAGCTCTTGGCTGGCTTGCGGGGACCTGAGCCCACGTCTGAACCGTTTGCTTGCCGCGACACCACCGAGCCCTGCGGCCTCGGTAACTGCCGCAGGGTTGTTTTCGGGCTCTGCCTGGAGGCGCTGGAGCACCAAGCATCATCGAAACAAGAGGAGCCTCTCCTAGAAGTGCGGATCCTGTCTCCAGCGCCTCTGGTCTGGCATTGTCCGTGTTGGGCTGGGTCTCCTCGCGATCGGAGCCATCTCCTCGCTCCTCTACAAACGCACGTTATTCTTCTCCTCTGCCTGGTCTGCTCCTCCTGTGGGTCACGTCTGCCTGAAACGTGCCCCCTGCCTCCTGCTCTCCTTTCCCTGCCCCAGTAAATCTGCCAGCTGGAATCTGCTTTCCCAAGAGGGTTTGTTTCTCCAGGTGCTCACGTCTAAGAGAAGCAGCGAACACGTCGGCTTGCTGAAGCCCAGGGGATGTAAAAGCACTCGTGAGCGCCCTTGGGAGGAGCGCGTGGTCTCGGGGCACTCCGCTCCTTCTCCGTGGCCGTGGGCAGAGCGTGCGCAGTCCCCCCACTTGCTGCAGGGCACCGGGACGCGGAGAGGGCTTGGTGTGAGGAACGGGGGGTGCTTCCACCAGCGATGGGTGAGGAAGGCCAGGCTGGCCTGTGAGCCGTGCCGAAAAGGTCCCCCCTCGCTGGGACGGCAGCACTGGCCGTGCTCCTGCCTGCGGGTCAGATGAGACGAACCGCCAGCGGAAGGTGCTGAGCTCCCCTCCCCGCGCCGGCACTCACGGCATGTCTGCCGCTTCCATGGTCGCTGCCCACATGGGGGCACTGCGGCCCGGGGGGCCCGGGGGCACAGAAAACTCCGCCGTCCTGCCTGACCAGGCGTCACCTCCGCGCGCCATCTGAGGTGCTTGACCTTGGCAACGTGACGGAGGAGCCGCCCCGCAGGGCCGGGCGTCCCCAGTGTGATGCGAGATCCGTGGGGAGCCCATGCCGGAGGCCCAAGGGTGTTGTTGGCGGTTCAAGTGGCGACAGTCTGGACCCGGGTGTCTGGTCAGTGGGGCCTCCTGGGCTCTCCAGGGGCCAGAGAGACAAAAGCTGAGGTTGCCCACAGATACTTTGGCTGCGTCAGGAATGGGAGCAGTCGCTGTTCTCCAGTGCTGCTTTGGGGAGCTTGCTTTATTTCGGGAGTTTCCTCCATTTTAATCGCGGCGGTGGGTAGCTGGGCTGGGG
>JMFS01137240.1:0-12949 GCA_000699545.1 Podiceps cristatus
AGCTCCGCTCTGTCCTTTCACCGCGTACTGATAACTTAGGTTGCCCAGGGACTTACTTAAAAAAAACCTCAAAAAAACCCCAAACAGCCCCCCCCAAAAAAACCCAAAACAAACAAAAAAACCCAAACACCGGATTTATTCTCTTGAAGGTGCTGATCCTTGCTTTTCCTTACGGATCAAGAATGAAAACCAGGCGTGTTTTGATAGATGCCATAAATCTTACTGACTTTATTACACGTTGTATTTTAGGATCACTTTACATTCCTAGACAAAAGAGATGATACAAATAAATACAAGCTGTAAAACTATGGACAGGACTATTGACAGGTTCTTTGTCTACAGATCACCTAAGAGAAGGCGGAGATCGGTGTGTCTCCAAGGAGCTGCGAGTTCTTGCATGGACAGCTGTGCCCCAGGGAGACCCTCGGGCACTTTGTTTCAAAGAAAGAAAGGGGACTGAAGAAGGTAGTAAGCGCCTGGACCACAGAGAGAGCGCGCAGACAGGACCAGTGTTCTCGTTTCAGTTCCATCTCCCCATCGAATTATGGCTTTTGCAGGTTACCTTTTCCAATCTGTGTCCTAACACAGCGGGAACAGACCCACGGGGGTTGCAGTGAACCGGTTAAAGCCTGGTGCACGTTAACGGTTACAAATGAGCGGACAGAGCCAGGCGTACGGGTGTCTCGCTGACACTCGACAAGCACTCTATGTTCAGTGACAGCAGGCTTACTACAGCTAAAAACAATACCGAGCACGACCTGATCTGTATAACGCATCGACGTAGCCCGAGGTGCCGTGGCAGGGGCGCGTGTTCTAGAAGATTCAAGCAGCATGCAAATCTTTTAAAAAGGCGTTAGACCTGTGTGAAGGGCTTTAAGAAAGTGCTTTAACTCCTATGCTTCAGTGTCGCGCAGCGCTGGCTCCCAGAGCCCAGGGCTACTTCTGCTGCGTGTCGCCCTTTATAAAAAGATCCCATTATACAGATCAGAGCGAAGACAAGAAGGATGTTAAATGTTCCTGGGAAGAAGCCCGTGACGGCGCACGCTGTCCAAGGGAGTCGGCTGGATTTCCTGTCTTTGGCCACCTGCAGGAAGCCCAGATGGGTCAGACGACACCCAGAGAGGGGCAAACCCGGCAGGAATGTTTCTTACGAACTTCAACCCAGAGCTCAGTATGCTTTGTACAGCTTACGAGGATGTATTTTCTCCTAGTATCAGTGCCACCGAGTATTCGGTTGAGGGTAAATCCATCAGAGTGAGAATCTCAAAGCTTCTGGAACATCTGGAGATGGCCCATGAATCCACTAATCAAATCTCCAAGCACAACTCCCATTTACAGACAATGACTAAATATGCAGTTTAATTCTTTTTCCACCCTATTGAATTTCTTTCACCTTGCTAATGAACTTCTACAGAATTAAAAGCAGAGCCTTTCTGACATTAACCAGCTAGCTTATCGACACTAACACGAAAACAGTTCGGGCTTGCACTGTGATTTCCGCTGCACCAGGCCTGCCACAAAGGGAGCGTCCAGCACGTGAGTTGAATACAGAATTCCCCGAGGAACAGAGGAAGTGTGCGCATGTGCCGACACCGATGTGTCTGTGTGTGCATATTCATAGAAAACATACGTGTACGCTGCTATGCACATATATGCGGTTACGTATTTTGTTGCTGCTTCAGGTTTCAGTTCAATTCTCTGAGCACTTACACCATACAATCATCTTTTAAAATGTCAAAGTACAGAAGATTTTGTGCTAGAGAGAAAGAGGGAGAAGAGGGAAGGGGACACGATGTTACGCAACAAGAGCCAATTAAAAGGCTCTCTGTACGTAAACAGTGCTTTAGAAAAAGGACGATTAGGCCAGGTTTCCATGTTCAGGTTGAAAGAAAAGTGTCAGATGCCTGCTCTCTCAACTATAAGCAAACTCCTCTTCCCTCCACCAAAACTAATATATATATATGCATATATGTGCGTGTGTATATATATATATTGAGCTTGTGGTGCAGACGAGCACTCCACGAATCAAAGCAGCCGCATGGGTGCCCGGGCCCGCCTGGGCAGCTGGCTCACCCAGGCACCATGCCCGCAAGATGCAGAGGTGAGCGGCACTGCGCGTTCGGTTCCTTCTGCTCACGGGGCTCGGGGAGAACGGAGTTCTCCAGCCTGGGTGATGTCACGGAGCAGGTACTTAACGAGCACACACAAGGCAGAGTCCATGCGTCAGAGCATTTCTAAAACCAGGCAAGTCCTCGTACACTCACACACGTCAGCCTGGAGGAAGTCATCAGTGAGGGAAATGGGTAAAAACGTTCGTAGGATGACAGCCAACAGCAACCAGAATAAGTAACATCCCAAGTCTCAATATACAGTGAACTAAAACTTACGAATGAGCTGTGAGACACTAGACAGGGGCACCTCACTCTGTCCCCAGCGTGGCAGTTCCACCTCCCTCTGCCCTGCAGCATTACCGGAGCCTGCCTTAGTCACAGGGCAGCTTTGCAGAGACCGTCAAAAGCAGGAGTTCTTCCTCCCTTGCTTGCGAAGTAAAACCCCCAGAATGAATACCAGATCCCATTTCCCAGACTGGGTGACGTGTGCCGTCACTCCCGGCGGGCTCTGCGTGGGCTGGGAGGTGCAAAGGGAAAGCTGCTAAGGTGGGAGAGGTGAGGCACAGAAGGTACCGAACGCTGAGCCACCTCGGACACCGAGGGGAGGGACCGTACAAGAAGAGTGCACGCGAGGCAGCTCTGCACTACGGTCTCTACCCTCTCCCCAGCTACAGGGGAGCAGCGTCAGCCCTGTGAGCTTGCCAGGAAGACAGCCCTGAGCCAGGGCTGCGTTTCCCGTGAACGGAGGGGGAGATGTGAGAAAATGGCCGTGCGCCACCCCACAGCTGAAAGACTTGGTGTGGACACTGGTTTGAAGTGCCAGGGGTAAGGATGGAGGCAGGAGAGAGGAAGCAAGCTGCGGAGCTGGCCCTGGCACGCAGGTGTGTCCTTTGACAAGGTGGTTGCTGTCGGTAGGGGCGAGGTCTGTAGTAGGTCAGTTTAGAGGAGCTCTTACCTATGCCTGTAAACAAGGAAAGGACTTCAGTTTCTACCGCTTCCTTTCGAGAGAGCGCAAAGGTGCTTTCAAGACCCCTTGTCCTACAGTTCTCCCGGGAGGCGCAGCTCCCTGGTGGTGAGGATGGGCTGACAGCTGCCGTCCTGCCTCTTCAGACCAGCTCCTCAACCCCAGATGATGATGCCAGTCTTTCAAGAAGGAAAAGCTATGCACCTAGTCAAGTTTGAACAGATCTTCTGCTTTTTAGTCTCATTTGGTTCTCACTATGGAGCTCTGGTTCTGCTGAGATGACTTTCAACTGTCTTCTTATTGCCCGACAACAAAAAAGCCCAGTGCAGCAAAAGGGCTGGTGCAGAAGGAGAGACGGTGATGCTGCGAGGTGATCCCCATGCTTCCCGTTGCTTCTAATACACTTCAACGTACCTCATGCATTTCTGATTTCCTAACTAAAAATCTGTTTCCCACAGAGGCCAAATGCTGAATTGCAAGCACGAATCTTCCCGTGGCTCAGTGCACCTGGACTGGCACAAGTCAGTTAAGCAGCAAAGAGGCCGCCTCCAGGGGAAAGGGGCTGGAGGCTGGGAGTTCTCTCTGCAGGTTTGTACTTGTCTCTGCTCTCAGAAGGCAAAGGCTGTTGGCGCCCTGGAGAGGAGCTGCTGGTTTTACTTTGGAACCAGCCCTCGGGACTGCGGGTAGAGCTGAGAACTGTGGGTGCCTGCTGAAGAGGATCCCCCTGATTTCCTTCCAGTTTTAGGCCTGAAGAAGTAAAAATGAAAAAATAAACAAAAAGCCCTAACAATGTCACCTGTTACTCACCAAAATTAATCTTCCAAAAGCTGATTTTTTTTTTTTTTTACCGGATTTATTCTCTAATCAGTCTCAGCTTTCACTTCCGTCCTGGTTCCTTTCTCTCTCTCTCTCTGCTTTACAGCCAAGCTCGCCTGAACTTCACCGACAAGTGCTGACAGATTGCGACTGCACCTCCACTGTCGCCTACTCTGCTTACTAAAAGTCCAACTCACCTGGGTTTCGATTTTTTATTTGACATGCTCTCAAAGGTTGAAGCGTCCACCTGTATCTCATCTTCATCCTGCAGAGCTGCTTCCAGAGCCGCCTGAACTTTAGGAGCGATGGCTGGACCTTCATAGTCTCTCGTCGTTCGGCTGGGCATGTCAAGTTCCAGTAATACGATGTTCTCTGCCTGAGACAGTAAAAGCAGAATCAAAGTCTGCACTTTTTCATACAAAATGTTTCCTTTCCCCCCAGAAGCTTATTTGGAAGTACTTTATAAACATACGCAAGACACTGCAAAAATTTACATCCTACAGAAGAACTAAAAATCCCTCCGAAATTCCCCTCATCAGGGGGACGAGCACGGGAAGGCTGTAACCACAGCTGGGCTTACCCTGTACCGAGCCTCCGGGCGAATCATCATGGACGTCCTGGCGTGTTGGCTCAGTGGCCTTTTGTATCCTACAGCAGATACCGGCCTTTTCATCATCTGCTGGTTACTAGAGAAAAATGGATACTCAGTCTATCATGCACCAAACCCAAAGACTCCCCTTGGAGTTCGTGAGCTAAACCATCTGCAAATTCCACACAGAAATACGTTTCAAGAGAGCAGAAAGTGCCTCGGCTGCATCTGCAGGAGCAGCTCTCTCCAGTCAGAGACAAGATGATGGGAGAGTTATCCTGCGTCATTCTGTGATTTCTACATATTGTTACTATGCAGACCACGGGCGCACTCAGCTGCACCCAGCTTTCTAAATGTGCTGTAAGGAACTTGCTGTGTA
This sequence comes from Podiceps cristatus, assembly GCA_000699545.1. NCBI lineage: Eukaryota > Metazoa > Chordata > Aves > Podicipediformes > Podicipedidae > Podiceps > Podiceps cristatus. The sequence goes on from JMFS01137240.1 coordinate 4,860, forward strand.
GAGAGTCAGGATCCAGCCACAGCTCTCAGAATAATAATTATTTTTGAGAGCTTTCCTATCTGAAACAGGAAAGAAATATGACAGGAACTTGCTGCTATTTTAATGGGGAATGCACTACTACATATATTTTACATCTAATTATTGGGATCATCTAGAAGAAAAATCCTAATCTTCCAACTGTACATTCCTATTTTATTCAACCTACTCAGAGGAATAATATTTTTTATTTTATTGTGCAGCAAGAAGCTACAAACTCTGGGGTGACAGTTTAAATCCCCAGTTGAATCCCTCTTTTGGGGCACCTTGTTCTTGACAGCTAGAGGGTTTCCTGCGACCTGTAACTCCATCCCCAGAAAAGACGAGAAGTACACTCACTCCAGACGGGTTATGGGATGCAGTTTCCACTGGTCTTCCTCTTCATCAAAGAACGATCTGTTCATGATCTTATTCTTTTCTTCCAAGGGAATAAAATTTTCAATAATCAGGTGCCTACACGCAACCACAAGAATGGGAAATACACAAGAAACATAATTAGCAGATGACTTTCTCCACTGCTCCTCTCCCACTGACTTAATGCAGCCCTGGAAAAGGAGGAATGTTTTCGGTTTATCATGTTTAAATCTCGTTCCTCACACATGTGCAGTGCAGCCTCTCCACTCCCCACCCAAAGGAACCATCTCTCTCACAGTTAATAGCAGGCAACAAAGTGACGGGACTCACTTTAGCTTTAGTTCCCTGGTAAGTTCATTCTGGGTCTGTTCCAGCTCCTGGCGCTCCTTGATGTGCTCTTCTTGGAGATCATGGATCTCTGCCTTCACAGCCTGCAGCTTGGAAAACAACTGGAACAGACAACAAGAGCCAACGGCATGACTTGCCAGTGTTCCCTTCACTTTCACACACAAGTTGATTTTACTCCTAACCCACTAGACATGGAATCATCTTCTTCTTACCTTTTTGAGCTTTTTGGTCTTTATGTCCACCTCTTGCTGAAGAGAACTATAGGTCTCCTTCAGCTCTAGTGTTTCCTCATCCCGACTTTCCATCTGTTGCTGGATCTCTCGCTCCCGGCGTTTCTGAGAAAGGTGACATACAAAATTAAAGACCACAATTACATTGCCACCTCCAGGCTGACATACGTGAAAGCAACGCTCAGGATGTTTTCACTTCCCTGGGCTCCAGGGCTTTTGCTTTAGCTTCTAGTTCTTCCTAGCTCTTGCCTTAAAAGTACCAGAAGCGTTAACTCTTCTTTCTCTTTATTTGGCTACGAAAATCAGATAATGTGAATAAGTGCTCAGGCTTCAATTCAAGAAATCAAATGTCATGTTTAGATTGGGTTTTGGTTTTGTGTTTTTTTTTTCTTTTTACCAATCCGTACTAGCCATTGCACTTAAAGAATCACCACCAGCAAACGCATAACAGAAAATAAAACTTTTAGCACAGAGTAAACATTCCTCTCTTGAGCTAATGGCGAAACTGTTACTCTCTGAGGTCTTCCAATTATTTCTTCACTTACAGAGAGCTCCAATCAAGACAGGACATAAATGTTTACTGTGAAAAGCCAGAATAAAACTAGTATAAACCTTCTTTACATAGTTCATACAATGACAAATAGGACACAAGCCCTTCCCCCGTCTTTGGAGATGAATGATTGCCATTAAACCAATCTTGGGGTTAACCCTGGGAAGCTTCTCTTACAGGTCCTCCTGATAAAATGTTTTGTAGAAGCTGTGCAGCTGGGCTTTTTATACAAAATACCAAATGTTCTTCCTTGTACCTGTTCTGCAATTTCCTGTCGTTTCTGTTCCAGGATTTTCTGCTGTTCGTTCGTGTGATCCACAATATTTTTCCCTCCCACCAGAAGCTTGCTTTCCATTGCCTGAAAGGAAAAACCAAGGTCAGAAGTTTCTCTCAGTGACCATCTATTTGGTCTTTTCCACAGAACGTAACTTTCTCTCCCACGGGTGCAACTTCTTCAGGGCAGATCCCTTATTTAACCTCCTCCTTCAAGTCAGCTGCCACAAGAATTACTATTTCTTAAAATTCCAATGAAACTGTGGGATTGATGAGACGGTAACTTGCTTAGAATTACACATAGCTGCTCTCCATGGCAAAGTGTGCTCCCCTGTAAAAAAATCCTGTAAAAAATCTGATCTGTGACAGAACGGAGCATTTTTGTGCTACAGCTTAATGTATCGTCACATTTTATTGTGCTGATTGCTTAAGATCCTACAAGATCAGCACAGAAAAACAATGCAAAAACTCATGAATATCTAAATATGTAATTCATGGTGGAAACTTCAACTTCTGTCTAGAAATAGTGTATCTCAAAATCTTCCAATCTAAACACAAATCACTATCCTGGAAACTTCTCGTGAAATATCTTCCCAAGCTGGGAAACCCTCTGTTCTCCCCAGTGTCTAAATAAATTTATTTCAAAAAGTGTGATAAGGAAGAATCCTACCTTGATTTTAGCACTCAACATTTCTGTTGCTTCCTTCTCTCGCCTCAGGTCCTCCATTTTCTTCTCCTTCTCTTTCAGCAGTCTCATCTTTTCTTCTGCTACCAAGCTGTGATCCTCAACTATGGCTTTCTTCTCAATCTCCAGCTTTTCTTGTTGCTCCCTCCAATAGTCATCTTTGTCATCTCCTTCATCTTCACCCTCTTCAGTGTCCTCCTCCTCTTCTCCACCATCTCTCCTCCTTTCCCTCCTCTTTCTTTTGCCAATAGACCGTTTTTCCAACTGTGCCTTGAGTCGCGCAATCTCTTCCTGAAACTCTCGTAGGAGAGCATCCTTAGGATCCTCGTTCACTCGTGGCTTGTTCTTGATATTTTTGGCACGATTGGCATACCTCAGTGTTGTCAGAGTCTCCTCTACATTGTAAGAGGCAGGGCCTATATTGGCCACCATCACGGTTTTGGCATTGCCACCTAATGAGTCTTGAAGTAACCTAGTCAGCTTTGAGTCCCGGTATGGAATGTGTGTGCTTTTGCCATCTACGAGGGCAGAGATAACATTGCCCAAAGCTGAAAGAGAGAGGTTGATTTTAGTAGCTTCCTTTAACCTTTCCCCCTGTGCTCCAGTCTTAGCTTGCCGCTCGCTGCCTGCAAGGTCTACCAGGTTGAGTTTTCCAACACGGATGTGATTCTCTCCATCAAGTCCTAACTCGCTGCATTCGATAGTGATCACAAAAATGGCATGCGAGCGAGAGCTGTGTTCATTCATGTTGGTGGCACCAACTGAGCGATTCTGGTTTCCCACGTTCATGACGTGCTCTATCTCTTTGACACTCTTCGTAACAAAGGAGGACAAATCCTTAACATAGACACCTGTGTCAGGTCTCTCCTTTAACTCCAGCCGCTTGGACTGATCCTTTGATAACAAGTCCCTGATTTCTTCTTGGTATATTTCCAAATAAGAAGCTCTAACTAGGTATTGCTGGTTTTGAGATCTCGAGATGTGGGTGAAGATGTGGTCGAATGAATTGGGGATAACCCCTCTTTTTTCAGGATCACCGCGCACTCCTTCCATTGTATACGTTTTCCCTGTCCCAGTCTGCCCATAGGCAAAGATTGTCCCATTAAACCCTTGCAGAACAGAGTCCACGAGAGGTCTGAAGGTCTCATCGTAGAGTTCTACCTGTTTGGAATTCCAGTCATACACAGCATCAAAGGTGAAAGTTTTAGGCAGTTCATGAGATGTTCCCCGCGGATTCTTCACCGAGACCTGCCCTAACTTGACATCCACGTTAACAACTTTCTCATACGAAGCTGTCTTCTCTTTGCTATTCATGGGCCGGCACCGTACCACCACCCGAACAGACTCTGAGCTCTTTAACTTAGACATGACAGCAGGTCTGTGGCTGGCGTGATCTGATCGATGGGTGATCCCGTGCAAGAAACCTAAAACAGAAACAAAGGAGGAATAGGTGAAGGCAGTTTTCTGCAGGTGTCAACTTTTCACAAAGCCAAAGTTCTGGCTCATCTGTCGAGCATTTTGCATTCATTAAGTTGCAAGGGATTCTGAAGAATAAAAATAACGTACAACATGAAAACTTCAAAAAGGCGTCAACCAAGACAATATTATTTTACCAAAGCCTGGCCACCAATCAGTATCATTTATACAAGCTCTGCTGCAAAGAATCATATCGAATCACATCGTTACAGCTGGTAGAGATAATTTTCTCAACCTTTAAAAAAAAATCATAACGCTTTTAAAGCTATTTATAAAAATGACGTAGTATTTGCCATTGATTCCCTTTGCAGTCAGGCTTTTCGTTTTAAATCTTACACTTTGGAAATCCAGCACAGACTTGCCCTCTCCATATTGCTCAGGCTCTTGAAAGGGAATCAGTCAGGTGCTTGGATTAAGCGCTTCACCTGCCTACCACGATTCAAGAGAGACTGTCAATTATAAATACAGCATTTTCAGAGTTGCCTCTTCTTATGCTTCCTACATATTGACAAAAACTTCTCATATTTTTGAGACACTTGTATTACAGTCCTCTCACACGTGATGTGATGTGTCATCGGGACCATCCTGCCACAGCAGGTTTAAAACCTATGCCTGAGTTTTCTTAACTGACAGCAGTTCCCTGGAATGCTGCCCAAAGGCTTTTTTCTTCCTGTGCATTACACTTTTGAAGTCACTTTCTAGAAGCCTGCTTACAGAATAATAGATCTTTAATTGGGCTGCAGCAGCTGCAAGGATTCCAGATAAAATCATTAAGTATTGTGTCCATTTCCAGGCATCCCATCCCCTGACTGCTTCGCATTTCTCAGTTGGGAAAACTGACGCTACCTCTCTTTTCTGTCAAGAATCAAGTGAAAATAATTGTGACAGACAAGTCTGCACCCCGCCTTGCGCCCTAGCTCACTGCAAAGGAAACCACTACAGCAGCCAAACATAGCACAGCCTTCCAACGCTTGAAACCAGTGAGGGGAGTGAATTACCCCAGTGAGGTGGGCTCTGAAATCAGCAGGCAACGAAGAGGAGTATTTCCACTACCTCGCTGGAGCGAGGCGAGGGTGCGAGCTGCCATGGGACTCCCGAGTCGTGCCCCCACCGAGGGCACTGCTGCAGCTGTAAATTCAGGCCCTTACACCCCAAATTCAGGCCTTACACCCCAACACTGAAAGTCTCTTCTGGTCCCGCGCTTGCCCTGGGGGCACCCCGGCGAAGCGCAGCCTCTCCCCCCGATGCTGAACGGCCACTCTCAGCACGCCAGCGGCCCCGGAACTCCTCCTCTTTCTGTTCCACTTCCAAACATCGGTCAACATGGATCTTGCATTTGTGTTTGTTGCACGAGGACCGTCAGCACGCTTAAAAGAGAGGGCAGCACTCCCCGCTTGCGTTCATGCCCTGGGGGCACCCCGGCGAAGCGCAGCCTCTCCCCCCGATGCTGAACGGCCACTCTCAGCACGCCAGCGGCCCCGGAACTCCTCCTCTTTCTGTTCCACTTCCAAACATCGGTCAACATGGATCTTGCATTTGTGTTTGTTGCACGAGGACCGTCAGCACGCTTAAAAGAGAGGGCAGCACTCCCCGCTTGCGTTCAGCAGAGGCGGAGTCATCCACGTTATGCCTCGTCTAATGCTCAAGCAACCAGAGGCCGTCAGGGTGTGAAGTGGACACCTGCCAGGACTTGCCCTTCTCGGGCTTACGAAGGTGAGTTTAAGCTCCTTTCATATCACTTCTTATAAAAATTTCATAAAGCACTCAGTGCTTCAAGCCCGCCCTCCTCTTTCTGCAACATGATTGCTCTCTGTGAAAGCATCCCGCAGACTGACATTACTGCCTTCCGCGGCTTGGACTCGCACATCTGTTTTTACGGGGAAACTGAAGACAACCGTAATTGCTTTAGATATCTCAAGCACAACTGATCTATGCTATTATTTTTCTTTGGGCGATATACTTTGATCAGGATTTCCCATAAAAGCCAGCTCTGCCCAAGCACACCAACTGACTGAAATCCACCACGCTCCTGCTCTGGCGTTCCGGCTGAATCGGGTTTACAAGACTCAGCATCGAGCTAAACTTGCGTTGTGTAAACCCAGTTCACAGCTCTGAGTCCTTCGTGACTCTGGGTAGAGAGGAGGAAACACTGCTGCATCGCCAACAATTAGCACAATGAGCTGCCATTTAAAACAGAACAAAAAGACCGTGCTACTGCTAAAGCAACAGGGAAGACCCACGCAGCACGGCTTGTGGAATGCAGTGTGACTTCTATTTTTTTTTTTTTTTTAATCAAAAATATCTTTCAGGAAGAGCTCCGAGATCCTCATGCCCATTGGAACTAAAGGTAAAACTCCACACTGGAAACCCCAGGTAGCGCTGGCACACGTTCAGTCTGGCCTCCTCGGGACGTTCTCACTGTTCCACTACCAGCTGGACCTGCCGCAACCCACGGGTTTTGTCTAATTGCTTTTTACTGGGTAATTGCGTGTCTCGGGAGAGCTCCTCAAACAAGGAGACAGAGAACTTCAGGAGCAGAGCTAGAGGGCTGAGACAGGAAGCAGCCCCAAATCCAGGCTGTCCATCTGCGCTACAAAGAACACCACAAGAGCAACAAATAAGAATTGTATGGGAACCTAAATATGGCCTTCAGAATTTACTTGGTTTTGTGAGGGTAAACTCCTTGCTCCTCGCTATATCCATGAAAGCGTGTGGCAGCGACCAGGAGGAAGAGGAGGAGCCTGCATTCACCAAACCGAACAGTCATCCAGAAGCAGCACTTTGCCATCTGCACAGTGAATTCTAACCACTACGGGAATTTTGGATTGCTACTGAATAAAAACATTTCCTTCCTAACTGACAACTCCAAACAGAGATGACCTCACTGTCTGACCGAGAAGGAAGGTGTTTTCTGGAACACCAACACCGAAAGACTACATGAAATGGGGGCAAGTCCTGCAGAAGCATAAAAAGCAACTCTTTACTCATCAAGAGCAGATACAAATACACACTTCTCCTCCCACACCTTCTGGGGACAGTCCTACAGTTCAAGTTCAGAAGAGCCATTTTTTTCCGGACGAACTGACATACCAACCACTGCTTAATTCGTCCACATTATCCCAGTGAATTGACAACTATCAGCAAATGCTCAAATGAGGCATGAATTCTGAAAAGCAGAGCCTTGATTTATTTTATAGAATTAACATCCAAAATACTATTTTGATGAGAAGTGACACTTTGTGATGCTGCCTAACATGAGATGATCAGAATATATATATCTCATCAACGTGAGCTTGATAATCTTTTCTACCTTTCCCCATTTCGACGACAAGTCGTTTTTGTAGTCACAGACAAATTATTTTATCCCCGATTCGGGCTATTTTCATACCAACCTACCAGGAATCATCTCCAATTATTTTAGCTGCTACCGTGAACTTCACTGGAAGCATAACGAACGATGTTTCTTCTCAGACTTACCCAACTGTGTAACCGAAAAATAAAAACCAATTAGTTGGAGGCGTTTGTATTCCCAAGAAACTCCGCAGCAACGTCTGAGGCGCCTGGAGCAGCTGGGCAGGGAAGCCCAGCCGAGCTGGCAAGTCCGTTCGCAGCCTGCGTTCACAAAACTACCTCAGCCTCAAGCGACCGGGGCCAGGCCCTAAGAGTCAAGGTCACGGCTGAGACGAATGCATTTGAAGATGCGCTCCAGATGACTGAGCGGGGAGGGTGGGCAGAAATCGAAGCATTTTTCTTTAGTTCAGTCAACACAAGGTTGTGCCCAAAAGAATAAGCATCGCCACGACCCGAAGGTAAAGCTGAGGGAATGAGTTCCCCCCAGCAGCGTCACCGGTCAGGACCTGAGTGCCTGGCCGTGCCCAAGGCCGCTGTAACACTTACCCCACCTGCGGAGCCCTGGGGGGTCTCCGCTTCCCGGCTTAAGGTTAAAGACCTCGGGAAGCTTTTCGTGGGGGGCTGCCTCAACCCTTCCCTCGCGACTCGGCACATCCCCAGGTACCGCTTAAAAACTCCATCGCTGTCTTGCAGTTCAAATATTTAAAGTATTTGTGAGTTCACAATGTCTTGGCTTAATTGCTCGTGACTTTTACCCCTCCGGAAGCCGCCTGTCTCCTACCCTCGC
>JMFS01137241.1:0-16674 GCA_000699545.1 Podiceps cristatus
CTCCGTCCTGGCTGAAACCAGGACAAGTAGTTATCCATGTCTACCTCAGTCATCACCAGCTGCACAGCAGCGGGGTCGGCAGAACAGACGAGGGTTGACTGTTTACGAACGCCACGTCTATTCTGAAGGGTGAGGGTCAGCGTGTCACCCACCTAAACCAGCAGCAGCGAGCACGGCCACGACTGCCGCTGCGGTCAGACCCCCACCCGGCATTTTGGAAACAGTGCTATTGCTGTTCCATACTAAGGCAGCTGATACCACTCCAAAGACAACTGCGTGAAATTATAACGTAGAAATGTAACCCCCAACGCTGTTTGCAAAAAGTGTTTTCATTGCAGAGAGGTTCTGCCCGGGACTGCAGAGACGAGTGACGAGGCTGACCGCGGCCCCCCTTGGCACGGCGCTGGGGAGCCTACGCATGCTGGTGCTCCGCTCATCCACGGTTTTCACTGAATTATAGTTCTCTCAACATCTCCTTAATAGTTTAAGACTTCCTGTATTTGTTTTACTGGTTTCTGCATGTTTATTTAAAAGGAAACAATCCATTGTATGTTAAGAATATGGGAAAAGATATTAATAGTAGAGGTAATGCATTTGTGCACAAGTACATCGGTGTGGAAGGTAATTTTCCACCCTTATACAGCCTAGGCTTTGATAAGAAAGCTATTTCTTACACTTTGTTTTAAAGCAGAGAAAAATTTAAGGACTGGAAAAAACACTGGATCCATGTAGTCAACATGCAATCAAAACACAAGTCTAAAAGCCTATTCCTGTTAATATCTTGATTAAACATCTATATATTCACCTTCCAAATGAACAGTAGCTGCTACTGTTTCCAGGAAAAAAAGAATTGACGTACTACAAATAATTTTGGTGTGGGGAGGAAAGAAGGGAAGAGGTAGACAGAAGCTTCACACCCATAGTTTCATATTCTGCAATAAGAGTTATACAGATTGAGAAACATTTAATTCTTAGTCTTTTTGCTTATTATGAAATGTTTCATTTCTTTCAAAGCTAAAATACTGTTTTAAAAGTGGTTTCCTTCTCTTGGGGAAATAAATAGAGAGTACAAAGATTCCAACTAAAACTAATGGTATGAACTCTACAGCTACAGAATCACACAGTCACTGAATGGTTTGGGTTGAAAGGGACCTTTAAAGGGCACCTAGTCCATGAGCAGGGACATCTCCAACCAGACCAGGTCCCTCACAGCCCCATCCAGCCTGGCCTGGGATGGTTCCAGGGACGGGGCATCGACCACCTCTCTCTGGGCACCCCGTGCCAGGGCCTCACCACCCTCCTGGTGAAAAACTTCTTCCTTACGGCTGGTCTGTGTCTCCCCTCTTCCAGGTTAAAACTGTTCCCCCCTGTCCTATATCCTATCAGAGTATATAAGGATGTCTTGATCCAAACAGGTCCCTAGAGGTTTAATATCTTGATCTGGATTCTGAAGCTGTGAGAGAATTTATCCTGGAACCCAGGGCAGGGCTTCTCCTTGGCTAACAAAGCAAGAGCAGGCTGCTGCTGCCCTCTGCAACCACGCTCGGGGCAGTCCTACCAACAGCACTCATTACTTAACGAAAAAACAATTTCTGAACAAGTTAACACACATTTCCTGTACCATTACACTTGTACATCGCACGTTGCATCCTTCAAACACACAGAAACCTGTTAGTCCAGGGAAAGCTAAGCTCCTCCAAGTTTTTAAATTTAGGAAAAGTTAAATTTTGAGGAAGAAAAAAGGTGCTGCATTTGTTGCTTAAATTAAAGAAGAAAGTCTTGAAACAAAACCACCACCATAGCAGCTAATCAGATCTAATTCTGTCAATATAATCTGCTAACAAGCAAAATTATATTTAGAATTACCTCTGATGTTTTAAAATACAGGTCCTTTATACACTGCATCAGGTTCTTGCAAACTAGTGTTCATCACCACCCATCTGGACATAAGCCACTTTCCCCCTACACATCCCAGAATATCTGTATTTATAACTGCACGTATTTCTTCTCCCTATAGTGTCCAAAGCAAACTTTCATCTTGCCAGAACAAAGCACCGTATATCAGGTCCATATAATTTTGTCCTTGACGCAACAGTAATAACCACCCCTGCGGCTGAAGAACAGGACTGTGACCCAGATACGGCTTGAAAGAAACCTGCAGGAGGGCTGAGGCAGGCTGCCCAGGGACCCTCCGTGCCCATCCCAACCGCGGAGCTCCCGGATTCCCGCACCAAATCGTCGTATTTATGCCATTAGCATGCCATTTCTTATTTTCAAAGAGAATTAAACCATTCAGTTCTCATGAAATACAGCAGCCTGGATCTTCTCCGGTACTCTACCAATACCTCCAATGCTTCTCTAAGTAAATCCAACCCTGGTTAAGCCGAACCTGTAACTTCAGAGGGTGCAAACAAAACCTGCTCTCATTTCCTAGCTAGGGGAAGTCTGGAAAGGAACTGGAGACAGACTAAGCAAATCCAGGGTTAGTCTGGGGGGATACAACAATTTCTTTACCTTCTGAAGAACTAATCCCATGAAAAAAAAAAATCAAGGTACAGAATTAAGTTGTGTATTTTGAACACATACACAATATACACTGGCACAGCAGCCACCAAAAATCACTCCTCATCTTCACTTATCAAGAGGTCTACTTCACAGAAGCCCCTGACAAACCAGAGGGATCCACGTTCACATACAGAGAGCAACATTTGCTTTCTACAGCATTTAAAAAGTATTCCACAAGAACAAACACAGCATTCTTTAACAACCAAAGACAACAGAAGCAAGTTGCTGTTGTCCCATCACATTATATCACAAATTCTCCTTGGAGGGGGCAATCAAAAGGCCCCAAAAGGCCAAGCTAGAAAAGTGCATTTCCAAGCAGGGGTTGCCCCTGGCTCTTTGGCCAAGGCTTCACCTGGTTGCTGTGGCAGACAGGAGCAATCCCAGTTTGTCAAATGGCAAGTTCCCAGTGTGCTTACCAGGGTCACCTTGGACTTCTACTCAAAGGATGGTGTTTTAATTGTAATAAGACAATTTTTTCTCCTTAGAAGAGGCAGGTAGGTTACTTTGCATTCCAGACTGTATTCACAAAGTATCTTCCTACTTCATCTACTGCCCGCACGCCAGGCTTTGATTTGAGACATTAATGTCAGCAGATACTTAAACACAAGACCTTAGTGGACTGTTTAAACAGGAATTCAGATACAAAATATGTTTGTTTACTTGGGTTCGGAGAAGTATTGCAGGAAATAGTGTATCTTCCCCCAGCTCTTACTTATTTAGGAAATATAAACGCTATACAAGTACAGAAGACCACAGTGGCCACATGTCAGTTTAAACCATATATACTGCAGAATATTTATGTCACCGTTCTGTACCATTAACATGAATCCAAGATGAACATTTTGAAAAAAGTCAAATGCTTGCATGCAGCACACAAGTAAAACGCCATTACAAAGCGAGTGTCAATAAGCTATACAAATCAGGGATGGTGGTGGGTTGGCATCAAGGTTGCAAGATTGGGTTATGCCATCCTGAGGATGCCCTCAAAAAAAAAAAAGGACGCGAGAGCCTGAGAAGCTTAGAGACACCCAGTGACGTCAGGATATCTTGTTTGGAACAGCGGGCTGCCTCGCAATAGTATGAATGGAAGCAGAATGGGTCAAGAAATGGAACGACAAGAACGGGGGGAAAAAAGCAGAGGGGACAGGGCAGATACTTCTGTAATAATCAAATTATACTATCAATAGCAAAGCCAGAATTCATCATTGTATCCATCCCTTGCTGTGAGGAGGTACTCGTAAATCCCACCAGCACCCATCCCGTGAGCCACACTGCTAGGCATATCTGCCATGGGATGTGGAAGCATATTGTCCTTCTCGCCTTAGTGATAACCCACAAATGCACTAAGCTGCCCTTTTTTTTTTAGACTGGAAATCATAAGCCAGAAGATTAAATTAGAAGCGCTGTGCAATGCACTGCAAAGCTACCTTACGCTTGCTTCAGTTGTTCACTGCTTTAATATGCAATCACACGTAATAAAACACTAACTCGGAATTAAGGAATTTGTCAGCAAACAATTAAAGAAACAAATACCATGCTAAAGAATCAAAGATGAAGAATGTGGTCTCTAAGAAAGAGGGTCCCTGAAATTAGTATCTGGTTGTTACTGGTATGAGTTTTACCAAGTCTCACAAAGGAAAACAAGTCATCACCCAGCTGTCTGGATTTTCCAGAAGTGTTCATCACTTTGAAAAATAAAAAAACCTTCAAGATATTAGTCAACATTTTAAGGTCTACTCCCTAGTTACCATTGAAGAGCTTGATGTAAAAGCATGTACGTACTTTTTAATAAGAGTTTATACTTCGAGGCACCGAAGAAATACAAAATTTAACCATCAAAATTACCACCTGATGTACGTGCATGCATATACATGCAGCACGACTGAAGAGCACTGCTGTTACGGGGTTCAGCTGGGTATGCAAATATATGGCAGCTACTCAAATACAACAAAGAGATGAAAGTTTAATCAGGTGAGACTCCTATTGGGTTCAGAGGAACCCAAAAATGGGCTAAAAATGAAAAAATCTAGCAGAAGAATGACTTTAATATTAGGTAACATTTCAAATTTTTATCACCTAAATCCACAAAATTCTTGATCTGCTCCTTCCTGTGTTCTCTGCAGAGCTGAAGTCAGGACCAGCTAAATAAAAGATAATGCAACTAGGCATAACACAATAAGAGATATTACCTTCACAATGCATTATTGCTGCCAATTATAAGAATCACTTCAACTTAATTTCAAAGGCACAATCACCCTCAACTGTAACAGTCTCTTTTTTAAATTTCAAGCGGTATTACATTAAGGCAATAACTCACCTTCCAGCTATAATATCAGTCTCCCTTATTGCAAAAATACATTTCATAAATACTTCTCATCGACAAGTCAAGCTAATTCAGGTTAATTTTACTGTATTTTGGTGCTATCTCACATTTGTGTGCAATTACCTTTATCATTTTATTGCCATGCCAGAAAGTAATCAGAACAATTATATGAAAAAGGTGTATAAATTCTAAATCACACTCGCTGGCATTTTTGATAAAATTGCAGCTTTATCTCAGGAAGTGGCAGGGACATCGGATAAATCATGCATCAGTCAAGTGTGGCTGACCCCCAAGTGCATTGCACAATATCAGGACTGCTTCAAAAGAAACTTTCCTATATAATCCATCATTCTTTATAATACCAAAATAGCTATACCTGAAGAGTAGGAGCTAGAGAATAACAACAAAATAAATCTAGGCAATATGAACAAAACCATTAATAGTGCTCCGTCTTAAGCTGAAGTAGAGTCAGGAATCTGAATTGTGTTCAAGGAAAAAATTTCATTGAAATTTTTAAAGTGAGTAGAACAGCTTTAAACAAATGAAGCAGCAAACTGTGTATTAAGAATTCACTAAAAATATATCTACAGGAAAATACACAAGAGACAGGTGTCAAAAGGCTCAACAAAAATACAAGACTGCAGTCTTGGCATACACATCTGAATTTTCCTATCATTATCAATCTCAGTTTGATTCAGGACAGCACCAACAAGCATTTCACTGTATCAGAGAGCAAAGCATCACAGTTAGTACAAGAATCTGTACTAAGTTTAAATTTAAGTAACTACAAGAAATCCAGAGGGGAATGGAATTACGTTTAGAATTAAATTTCCTATGAAACAGAGAAATTGCCACATTGTCTTAAGAACACCACAAACCCAGAGATCTCCTAGGGACTCTCGTGAGGTACGCTCACGCACACAGCCCCAGCCCAGCCTCTTCCACACAAACCCAACACACGTCTCTGGTCACCGCAACGGGAGCGGGGATTGAGCGGGAGACAAAGCCGGTGACTGTGGAAGACGCCCACGCCTGGCCGCTTCCAGAAACCGCCTTCCAGCAACCTGCTTAAAACCCGTTCCGTACATTACGTCACTGATAACCGATTTCTGTAAAAGCCATATGCCAGGCAGATATTGCGTGGCACACCAATGCACAGCTGGGCTCAAAACTGTAAATTAATGATACACGATAAATATCACCAAAGAAAGATGAGCTGTGTTACATACACGTTTAATATGCATCCAGAACGGGAGGGAACAGCAGAGAGAGGAGCCCGGGCTGCACCGGCACAGCCCTGGCAGACCCCCACGGCAGACAGGGCTGCCAGAGTCCACCTGTTTTACCTTAAACCTTCTGTTTTTCTACATATCAAAAGGGGAAAACTCCCCTAACAGCTAATGCTGCACCTTTCAACTCAAAGTGAGTGGGAGAAATGAAAAGGTTAGATAATAAATTATTAGTTTCATGTCGCTTGCCAGCTATATCACACCTAGCATCGAATGAGAGGGAACCAGAGATTCTTCCTATCATGCCCAGTTCTGCAGAAGACAATCAAATATTTCTCTACCATTATTCCAGGTACCTGCTAAGACGTTTGCAAATGGAAGACAGATAAATAGAACTAAACAGATGACTGTTCAATAGAAAAAAAGTGAAAGAAGAATGAATTTCTGAATTTCTTCCTCAACCATTCCATTTCAAAAATGGAAACATTTTTCTTCTGTGGAAAAGAGAATAAAATCAACTACAGAGATGCAAGAAGACACAGAATATGCCAAGATGCTACTTTTCTAAGCCACATTACATTACGTAAAGCCGATTAAAACCACGAGAGATGCCACTATTAAGACATTTTAAGAGTGATATAAGTTGCCAGTAGGAATAGTTAGATACACAAGTTTGATTGTACTAGAAATATTTTCATAGAGGAGCAATACTGCTACAAAACCAGATATTCCACAGGAAAACAAAAATGTAAGTGCATCTTCGAAGTTCATTTTAATGATTTGAAGAATATGGTTACTGACTAAAATGCCTTTCAGTAAGGTAAATTGTTCTGAATGCCTTTATGAACAGTCATGTTTTCTTGTTTTACTGTAAAGTTGCTGCCCTACACTCATTCTGCCGAAGCATCAGGCCTTAGAATTAAGGCTGTGTTTCAGTAAGTGAGGTGCTTATTAGGAAACGGAAGCACACAGCTAGCTTTAACTGAAACTGTGGCACTGCCCTGCTAGTTTATGCTCTGCGGCAGATGGATACGTGATGGGGAAAGGTCCACTGATGCCTGTTACCAACCATGACAGAGCTACAGAGATTTACAATGCAGCATCAATCTTGTCAACTGGATTCTTAATACTGACTGCTGGACACTGGGGACAAAACAAACTATGTTACGTGAACTCTTTTGTAATGCCGGACTTCTGATGTACACCTAAATGCAAGGGTATTTTACTAGAAACTTACTTTTGGAACAAGCCTTGTTGCCATGGTAGACGAAAGGTCTCCACCTGTAAGGAGAAAAAAAAAATCTCAGTTAGATTGCGATTTAATTTGAATTCCACAGGAAGAATTGTATGTCAATAGTGTCCTTTCTCTTGCAACCAACTCTATCTCAGTTCTCTAAATGAGCTCTAACTTTCAGTACATATCGCTTCAAAAGGGAGTTTGATAGTTTTTTTTTTTTTTTTTTTACAAGCAACCAGGAATTTTAATGCTCATTAGGTCATCTACTACTTGTTATGAGTCAAACAAAAAAAATCAACAGATGGCACGTTGAAGACTTCTTCCATTACAAGCACTACACAACTCTGATATTTTCAGTAAGAATGCCTTAAAAGTATTAAGAAATATTTGTATGGGCAGTAATGCACTTCTGGGCTACTAATTAAAAATAGCCTTTTGCGATTTAGGAAATAAAACATTTTCAGGCACGAAAGCACATGACTTAAGTTATGTTCTGGGTTTAAAAGCAGAGATTGCAAAACACTAAGAAATACCTGAGAAACATTAACTTCAATTATTCTAATTCTAATCTTACACAGTAAGATTATTTATATATGATTAACAAAAATACATCAAGTTCCTCTTGGAAATAAAGGGTGATTGCTATTTCTTTGGCATTTACTTAGTGTGCACCTCCCCCCATTTTCTTTACAGTGCTATTTAGCTCAGATCTTTGCAAAGACGTGCTAGAAATATCACATTTTTTGATATCAGGGAGATTGTCTGACAAAGCTCAGCCTCGGAGTCCCGACCCACGGCCAGCCTCAGCGGGAACTCTTCCACTTAGATCGGGGAACTCCCTAAGCCACGGGAGAGGATAACTGGATCTGCTGACTGATAAATCTCTTAAGAGAAGTGACATGAACATCTGAGGCTTTCCAAGTCCTCTCAAACACACCCAGCCTGGAAGTCCAAGGCAGTGACAGAACTTACAGACACTTCGAAGCTACAAGAAATCAGTAATATTTAATCTTAGTACTACATCTTATTTTAAGAGCTTAAAATTAAGACCCTGAATAGTATTTTAAATATACTCACAATCATACCCTTGCAAAGGTAGGCATTGCAAAGATCCCTCATTCCATTTTTAAATGTAAGGCAGATAAGCAATCTAATAATATTGCTCAAAATACCTGCAATAAAATAGCTAAAAATAAAATAGCAATTTATTTCTACTGTTCAGAGCTTTAACTTTCAAAGAACGTAGCAACGCTTGGCTTTTCCTGAAGGGTAAAGCTAGAATCTTTGCCTCGAAAAGCAGATTTACTGGGAAGCTCGTTTCAGACCCCACGGACCACAGAGAAGTACAGTGTGTAAATGCACCGGCTTAAGGCAAGGTTACCCACAGCCGCGGGAGCAGGCGGCTGTCCTCTGCCTTTGCTACGCTTCCCCGGGGCCAAGCTTCCCCCGTCCCCCACGCCAGCCACAGCAAGAGTCGGCCACCACTAAACGCCGCTCGTACAGTGGCGGGCAACCCGGGAGGGCTCATTACCACCCCCACGAGACGAGGGAGACCCCAGGCCTTCCTCTGACATATCGGCATCTTTTGCTGTCTGAATATGCCTAGAGTCTGGCCACGTTGGTGTGAAGGACTAGCACCTTCCCGTGCGCCAAATGTTAAATAATTACCACTTAACAGTACTTATGCCCCTCTGCTATCTCCTCCCAGCTGATCTGATGGCACACGCTGCTTTGGATTCTGGCGAGATCCACTTGTTCCCCACCTTCCCATTGGGAAATAAAGTGTTTCCGAGATAGCAGCTGCTCTGGCATGTCAGGTAAGCCAGAGAAGAGGCATCCTTCCTGACCAAAGGAGCTCAGAGCCCAGCAGCCATCTCTGGGAGAACACTGGTCAGGAAACGGCCCTTTTCATAACTTTTTTTATATTTACTTGCAACACAGTTTCTCTCCGTTTATGAAAGAAACAGTGCCAAAAGCCAAAAATCAAGTTAAATTTCAAGTTGTTGTTTTAAACAGCATCTAACCTGTGGCGACAACAGCAGTTTAATTGCTAGCCAGGTTCCATGTGATGCATCACTGTTTCTCTAAAAACAGCTGCAGCAGCCCCATAAGGATGCTCACATACAATCCACACTGAGCTCAAGAGTAAACCCAGATCAGTCACCAAAAATTTCTGCAATAGTTTTAGGCAATCCCCCTCAACACTTCCTTGACGCAGTCTCCAAAAAGCAGAAGGATACCCAGCTTCTTCTATAGTGCAGGAAAACTTTACAGCCACTGTGTTTGCCAAGGTCTTCACAAACGGCGCAAACTGAGCGTAGGCACATACAGCTCACAAGGGATGCGACGCCTGGTGAAGAAACTAAGCCCAGCTTTGAGGAGATCAGACTTTGAGAAGAACAGGAAACAGTTTCCAACTTTAAGACAAAGGATTCTTACCAAAGGACTAGCCAACACCCCACAAGCACAACAGTTGCTCATTCCCTGACGGTAAGTCCCAAGAAACAGGGCGATACGCTGGGGAAAGCCCCTAGGGCCACTGAGACCATGGTGAGGTTGGTGGCTGAGGAGGACAAATTAAGCAAAAGGCTACACCGTGCCTAAGGAGAGCTAGAGACCTGGTTCTGCCCCCGTCGAGCTCAACTGTCTGTTAGCCCAAACAGGTTTCCTCTGACGACGGGCAAACATCACCAGTCATGCCCAAACCATGGTGATTAGAAGTTGACCTGCAGTTAGGGGAAAACCATGCAAGAGCACCGCGAAATGTCAGAGGGTTGGGGAACTCCAAAGCATCACTCCAAAATGCATCTCAACCTTGCAAAGACTGTCTTGTTGGAAGAGGCCAATATATCCGCTACTAACCCCTTTTCACCTTGAGCTGAAAGGTTCCCCTAAGGCTGATTTTGAAGGTAAGAACCCGCTATCTCCTCTGAACGGCACAGGAACTGCCACTGATCACATTCAATCACGATACTTCATTCTGGATCATGTTCCAGAAACTGAGACACCAGAATCACCAGACCAGTCCTAAAATATGAAACCTTACTGTCATTTACTCCTTCACCAAAATGGAAAATTTTCTCCTGCATTTGCACAGAACAGGACAAGCTGAAGGAAGCAGTTAACCAAGCAGAAGTGAGGGGGGGGGAAGGCGATTTGTCCCCATCCTCACTAGCTCAGAGCTACCCGACAAGGGCCAATGAAGCCCATCTCCTGCTGAGCTCCTGCCTCAGACCTGAGCTGTGGGATCACAGCTCCTGCCTTAGCTCTCCTTGGCCTTTCCACTGAGAAATGCCCGAGTTTTCCAGAACTTCTGTTCCCACCCAAGAGCTGTGCTGAGGCTGAAGCCATACGGGGCACTCCTGAGACCCCTGGAAGATACACGAATGCCTTCGGGGGCTGCGGGAGCTCCTGCACAGCAGGAGATGAGATAGTGCAGGAAGCTCATACATCCCAGACCCACCCTGTGAGCATCCTAAACCTTTGAATATGTCTATAGAGCAGAAATTTAAAGAAAAGTCAGAGGCTACATCAAAAACCAGATCCTTAAAGGCCATGAAAAAATTCAGCCATATTTTGTTGACAGTCGAGAGCGGAAGTCCTTGGGTTTTAAGATACTTTCCCGTTTACTTCCATAGAACTACAGCCTGAAAAGTACAGGTGATGGCAGCACTACGGTAAGAACTCTTAGATTCATAAAAAGTATTTTTCTCAGTTCATCAACTTTTAAACACTAAAGGAAGATTCTCCTTGAAAGACATATCCTCAGGATCTGCAGAACATAATACTCCCTGGTTTCAGTACTAAAATTTAAAAACAGCTATTATATCAAGTCAGTATATGAATAAAATTCCATATGAAAACATTTAAAGTACATTAGATTTTTGGTCAAGATGAAAGACTGAAAAAAACTCAAGCAATCTATTCTAATTGGGTTCCCATGGTAACTGTACAATTGGGTTTTTGAGTATAACATCCCAAAGGCCCAATGCACACTTGTAAAATATACTTCAAACAGCCTGAATTGTTTTTACATTACAGCACTCCCAGGAAGATCAATTACTATACATCCCCACCCTAACTATTAGTGGCAGGAGATGTTAACACTATTGGCCAGATTAACATAAGTCATGTTAAAACCACCACATATCACCATCATTATATAAAACTAATTACACACTTCAGATTCATCAAACATGTTCTGAGTAATAAACCAATACTAGTCTTGTCACAAGATCATGTTTACTGAGTGTTAGAAATCAACCCCAAATATATGCCAAACCATTTTGCTTCTCATATTGATTTCAAGGATAAACAGAATCAATCATTAATAATTATATTATAAGATGACCCATAGGGTTAATCATATTCTTAGAAACTCTCACTATGGAATCAAATATAGCTGTGCAAAAAGACAACCGAAAAGCATCCAAATCCAGGCCACACGCGTTACCGATAAGATAAACCAAGATGCATTCACTAACATGCAACTCGGGTAACTGGTGAAAATAGTAATATTCTATTAAAAAAAAAAAAAACACATAAAAACCCAACCAACCAACACCCCAAAAAACCACACACAAGCACTTATTAACAAAGGTTTCACTCAGATTAAGCATTTTGCCTTGCTGGGTCTGAGTTTCACCTTCCGAAAGCACAGCCCTGGCTGTAGACCCAGCTTGCCCTTCCAGACCAGCCTTCCTCCCTACTGCCAAAGCCTCAACACTAAAATGGGTGATGGCCCATACCCACTGTGAGAAGTCCAAACCAACTAATTCCCTTCTACTTCCAGGGAGAGTAGAAAAATAAATAAAAATATGTGGCCAGTCTGAATAAAGCCAACCTCATTTCTCAATCAACCGACCAGAAAACTTGGTACTTCATGGACTAAAGTCAGCAAGTAACCAGAGGTATTTCTGGCATCAATAGGAGACTGGGCAAGGGATTTCCCTTCTCTCCCCACCCTTCCCACTCCATCATATCTGATCATACTAAACTTCAATGGAGCGAGATGAAGGGAAAATAAAGTTACATGAATTGTTTCTCCAGGACAGCGCTGACAGTCTAAATAAACACAGCCAGCCCACCACTGCCACGAGTTTGTGTGTTTCATGTGTATTTTTAGATGCCGTACACATTCGTCTTCTGGGTTTTGTATGTGAAACAAAAAATCTTTTAACGGGGCCTTAAGTATACTTTAGGTGTTTATTAAAACATTTAACTAATTAACAGACCTTCTGCATACTTGAATGTACAAACAACAAAAGATAATGTTATTGTTTGTATTGTACTGACAGATCTAAAGCAGCCAGATAATTCATGTATTATTGAATGACTATGCAGCAGCAACACTTACAAGACAGCACTAATACTCGCTATCTGCTAACGCAGAGTTACCTGGAGGGAGTTAAATTCGCACTTGCAGCACGTAGATGGTGATTCTGAAAAAGCAAATCTGACTTCAGTGGGCTGTGCTGCTAGTATGTACTACTTCACTGAAATACAGATTTCACTAATCTGATCGTAACACACTAAAAGGGGGTGTTTGAATAATAATTAAAACCTGAAAATGCACCCATCAGGGAGGACCAAAAGCCCATCTCTTCGGTATCCCATCTTCAACAGCACAAAGCTACTGAGTACTATAAAAACAAGGCTGAGCATTTAGTGATTTTTACTTGGTATATGCCACCCCCCCAAAAAAAAGCAAGATTCAAATTTCCTGACTCAGAAGTGGGATTTCTGAACGTAAAATAAAAGCTAGTTGGAGCCCCGACCCAGGGGTCCCAGACGCCTGTTCCAAGGCCCCCAGCTCAGCTACCCGCCAGGCAGGGACCAGGCGCTGCGGCCTGAACTGGCACCTCCTGCTCCTCCCGATGCCACCCGCTCCTGCCTTGAGGCAGAATTACTCCTCATTCCGCTGTGCCGAGCTCCTCGGGATGCCAGGCCCTCTGCCACTAACGCCATTTTACTACTATTTCACTTGAAAAGCAGAGGGGAAAGTCAGAACCTGTGTTATCAATGAACTCCCCTCTTCCTCCCGGAGATTAAAGGTGACTTGTTCAGACGTAAGTATCTTTAATTAATTACCTTCAGAACCTCAACTGCATTGGGGAGAATTTCAGCTGCGTGTCCAAGTTTTACAAGTGACTTGAAAAGATACCCAAAATGACTGATACCGTTTAATTTGGCACAAAAGAAATAGATCATCCTGCCAGCCATCAGAACAGGGTGCTTTTGCTCTGCTGACATAAAACAGTAAAAAAAAAAAAAAGGGAAACAACTTGAAAAAAGATTAGCAGAAAGTATCGAAGTAGTGACGTATTTCCAAAGAAACACTTTCGCAATTACTCAACTTCTGTAAAACTCCGAAGCCACACAAGCTTTACTGACATTCAAGTACATCTGACTTTTAAAAACAGTAGTCCAGACCACACAAGTAGATCAGTCCTAAAACTGCATTTTGTATTTCTGGAAAATAATTCAATATAGGTTGGGTCTGGTTTTATAGTTTGGTTGTTCCTCCAGCTGTATGTTTAACTTAACACCGGCCCAGAGGCGCTTATGCTGGGTGATAACGTTAACCTTCAGGAGACAAACTTTAACATGGGATTTTTTTTTTTTTTTCTTGCATCAGGAATGTTTTGCTCATTACACTTTCAAATAAATTAGCACAACTGAAGCCCTTACCAGCACAGATTTGTAGAAGGGCAACCTTCACAGCTATCAACACAGGCAAGAAACTCAAGAACTGGAAGTATGCGGCAAGGACACCAAACCAGGCCTTTTGCTTTTTAATTATGGCATTAATGAAGTTGTTAAAGTTTGCAAAACCAGCCAAGACACAGGCTGAAGCCGGTCACTACCTAGAAGTTTTCAAGCCTCCTGAAATTAAAATTTTGTCCTACATTTCCCCATTAGTTACATTCCCTTCCCCAGTCCAGATATCTTATGAACACTCAGTAAACTAGAGAATTGCACAATCCGTCAATAAAGTAAGCGTATTTTGAACTACTGTCCATATGACTCAATTTGTCAGTAAAAACTGCCACCAGCGCTGCGCTTGCAGAAAAATGTCCATAAATGCATTATTGCGACTGGCAGATCGATGTCCATAATAAAAACAAATAGATTTAACAAGTGCTTTGCTTTTACGAGTTATGCCATTGGTGGGGTGTGTATTCAGCTGCACCCGACAACTTCTGGGAACGGGCAACGCAGGCCGGGTTAGGCACTTGCTGACTTCACTGGTGTTACAAACAGGAAATTATTCTAACGCAGGAAACCTTTAAAAGCGTTAGACTGACTACTAATGCCTTCAGGATGTATTTAGAAGTTTCACACATTCAGAATTTAACGTATTATTCTGTGAAATAGAAAATGAGAGATGTTAGCCGCTATCACAAAGCAATGAGACTTTTTTTGCTTTGCCCTCTTTGCAGAAAATAAGTTTAATTTAGGTCAACAGGAGGGCTCACTAGCCCCGAAGGTGATGTTAAGCACCCCAACAAAGCAGGAGCTACAATTTATTCCCAAAAAGCTCTTAGGGCACCAACACCAGAACTCAATCACTGCTGAAGCCACCTTTCAGTCACCACAAGTGAGGATGTCACCCTTGGTATGAGGTGGAGGAGAGGGCTCGCAGGGAAATTATGCCCTGGTCAGAGTACGAGGGGGTATAAGCAACCAGCATTGAGGTTTAATGCATAAGCACCGTTGTTCTCGCTCCTCCAAAACCTTAATTGCATGGGAAAAGAACACACCCACGTCTTCAACATGTTCTCCTTCAGATTTTTTGCATTACTGTTTCTTCTAACTGTTTCCCCTGCCACTGAAGTCAGTTTAAACAGAATTTCTCTGGTGCAGCCTTTCCTCTTATCCGTGCTTCCCATAACAAACTTAATACTTTTTCTGCACAAGTCCTTAAATTAGCCATTCAAGGAAGCCCCGATAACCTTCCCAAAGGGCACGAGCTTCCCCTTCAGGCTACTATCCCTTTAGTGATGCCATTAACTGATTCTCTACATACGTTAAGCATTAAACAGTGGTGACAAGTTAATTACAGAGTTATCAAGAGATAAAGTAGTCACGGTAACACAAGTTGCAATATAACTACAACAGTTTCCTATAGAGCTTCTGTTCAGTTGCTGGTGTAATTGGTGTAATTAACTTGTCATGGATCAGAATGCAGATAGGAATTGCTAAAGCCACCTCGCAAGCTCACATGGCTACATCTTTTTTCCTCTGAAGCTTGAGGCTTTCGGTAGAATTGTCCACATTTGGAACATTTCTGTTTGAAAACAAAGGAAAAAAAACCTTTTTACTTGGAAAATTATGTCAGAACAACAAGACAGCCACAAGAAAACAAATAAGCAACTTGGCAAATGTCAGGTAAGTGGACGGATTTAGAGGGAAGTATCCTGCAGTACAGGCGTGGTTGTCTGCCCCAGCTTTACAGACATAGTAGCAGTTCAACGCACATTAAAGAACTTAAAAGACAAATCAAGCCAGAGAGGGGAGAGGGACCTGTTCAGGAGGGCAAAAGCCCCGACACAAAATTAACACCTGAAAAAATAACTTGGGTTTGAAACGTGACATTCTGTGGTATCTATGATTCTGCTCTGAGGCTGCATGTACCAGCCAGACTGTCCCACGTTTACTAACCCTTCAGGTCTGGCAGGCAGAACGGCGCATCAGCTCCGCTCGCTTCTTCCTGCGGAGACCCTACAGAAACCCTCCCGCAGAGCTGCCAGAGGAGACTCTCGGCTCACCAGACCTTCCGTGGGCCCCCACACCACGGGGCAGGGAGGCACCCTAATGCAACGGGACATCCCCCATCACGGCTCCACTTACACTGCGTGTCCACGCAAGCGAGGGAAGATCAAAGGCCACAGAGGCAGCTCAGGGAGGGAGAGCTCCTGCGCCACCCGTCCTGCTCCCCCGTGCATTAGGGAGACAGGCAGGGCTCAGAGGCCAAAACCTTCATCAGGTTCACAAGGCAACCCTGTCATCCAACAGACCCCTCCGGAAGATAACCCTTGTCCTCCGCGCAGGGGGAGCACAAGCCTGGACCCAAGAGCTGTGCTGTGACAGTCATTTCTAAACTAAATGTTATGCCCCGGTTTATAAGGGGGAAGGGTTTCCTGTGTGAAACTGGAGACCGCACCTTGCCATGTAGTGAGAGCTGCATTTCACAAAAATAAGATACAACTCAGTAACAGGTTTATTTGGGAGTCGAGGGCAAAAAAAAAAAAATTTTTTTTACAATTACTTTGTTTTAGAAACCGTGTGCAGTTACAGCATCAGAGCCACTTCACAAA
>KL289526.1:0-16084 GCA_000699545.1 Podiceps cristatus
CCCTTCCAGCCCAGATTATTCTATGATCATTAGAAATACTGAAGAGGAGAACGAAGAACTTCAGTTTGACACAATGCTCTGTGGAAAGCCAATACAGTAATAAAAAAATCAGTCTTGGTCTATCACAGTAACCCATAATGAGATGAACAAAACAGACTTCTCTGTTTTTTAAAGTATATCCAGCAGTTAACAAGCCCTCCAAGATCACTTTCATCCTCAGTACTTCCCACCTGCTGCTGTGACAGACCAGCCATCGCCTTTCTCCAGCATGACTGTTTAAGCTTTGTCTGCTTCTCCCACAATCAGGGATGATACCTCTGTACATGTCAAGCCTCTGTACAGGGAGTTATACTAGATCTCCTAAGCTCTTTTAACTCCCACATTTTTGTGATCCAATCCTTCCTAACAATTTGTCCTGCTTAACAGCTACAACCCCAGCAGGACACTGCTGGACTCCCTAGATAACTTAGTTTCTGTGCACGACCTGGCAGAGAACACACAAGAGATTCTTTGCCCAGACTGGGAAAGTTTCATCTTCTACCTACAGCGAGCGCATTTGAACTCATTTTTCTGTTTCCCACAGACCAGCACTGCTAAGGGAGCTTGGCTGACTGAAAGAAATGTCCAGTAGCTTAAATGCACCATAAATCTGAGATAAAGCCACCATGCCTGCAATTCTGGCTGAAGAACTGGTGCCTAAATTGTTTGCAGGAACACGAGAGGCAGCCTGAGGCAGTAGGTAAGGGTCTAGCGAAGCAGAAAGCAGCGGGCTGCAGCATTGTTGGGAAGAAAGCAGTTTCTCCCACTCTTCCAAAAAGGAAAATGAGAATCCAATTTTGTTAAAAGAAGTCCAAGTTGTTCAGCTGGAACCAAAATAAAAGACAGCACATAAAGAGAGAGAGAGAGCATGTGCACAAAGCATGCCAGCAGAACCGTACCGTTTGCAGTTCCCTTGTACCTCTAGCACAGGATAAAAGATGTGTAACCTGAGGAAAAGAGCAGGAAGCACACTCCATTCAGTACTCCTACTGGACCTGAAAATTTGTCTCCTAGAAGATGCAACTTAGGGTTGAAGGTATTTATTCCTGGGCATGTTCTGCCTCTGTGGCTTTTTTTTTTTTTTAAGCCCAGGTAGGTCTGAACCATCAAAGAGGGGACAATCAGATCCCTTACTAAATTAAGCTTCTGTGCTTGCTTCCACTTGTTTACAAACCAGGAGGGGCTTCTTGCCTGAAAAAGGAGAGGAAAGCTAGGCAAAGCAACTAAGCAGCCCACTGGTGAATTGGGATGCACGTAGTGGGCCTAGAGACACCTACCACCCTCCTACTGAGTCTCTCTAAGACCTCAAAGCTGCCTGAGGAGCAGCTGACTTCTAAAACATTTTAACACCACCTGTCTTATCTGAAAACACTACTCTGGGGCGAGACAAGTTGCCCAACTGAAAGCAAAGGAGAAACATCAGTCTATCCCAAGATACATCAAGCCTCATTTTCAGACAATGCCTACCTAGAATTTTAGTCTAAAACCCAACTACTGCCAATAGGCATTGTATTTGTCTGAAAAAATGCAGTTTGAGAATACAAAATGTTCCCACATGGGAAACTGGATGGGATGAAGCTTGCAACATCTCCCTTTTTTCCAAAGTAGAAAAGTTCCCATTAAAATCAAAACCTCCCACTATCAGCCAGGATAATTTTTCTTCTCCAGATGGATGAAGACTCTCTCCGTGTTCACTGTATCTCCTCTTCCTTCCCTGGTTGCTGTCCACCCAGGGGAAGGGCTCCATGGCTGAACTTGGAAGGCAGCTACCACCACTATGTTCATCACCTTCACTAAGGACAAAGAAGTCCCCAGTGAGCACGGAGTACTTTGCCAGGTTCTCCTGTTCTTCTGATTTAGCGGAGAACAACTTGACCGTACACATAATTATCTGGTCTTAGGTGAACTGAACTGCAGCAAGACTTTTTCTAATGTGTGGAGGAAAGGCCATTTCAGAGCTGGGACACAACCAAGAGAAAAAAGTGTCATAATATGAATTTAAAAAGTGATTAACAATTTCACCTCCTCTACCTGTGCCTTAAAACACCTCACTTTTATAGTCTCATTCAATATATATGCTACTCTCGTGCCACAGCTTAGAGACTGGATTTCAAACAGAGGTTACAATGAAGCATCAACAAAACCAAGAAGTGCAGGTAACATTAAACACTTGTCACTGTTCAGAGCTTCAGTTCTGGTGAACTCTATGACCATCAGTGAAGCTTCTGGAAAAACAGGATAAGTCAAACTTGACGTTTCATGCTGCTTCTTAACTTCTGATTAACCAGTGGTCAAGAGCTTTTTAGTGTAGAAAAAAACACTTTATTGCACTGGATTTTCTAACCACAGAGAAAGTGATGATTTTATTAAAACAAGCTCTGCTGGGAAAATGCATTCAGAATACAGAACAGATGTTTCCCAGAGCTAGTGGAGTCTATAGCAAAAACCTTTCATAAACCCCTGGGCCCTGGAGATCTGAGCAAATTATTTGAGATAGAACCTTCAGCATTTCCTGTCAGTGGAATAGCTGAAGTTCCCTCAATTTACTCAAAGAAAAACAAATTAAAGAGGAGAAGAATTCCGAACCCCAAATTCCCTGCAGGAATCTGTTTTTCATATTCAGAGTAAGCTGACTAGCTGCAATAACTCAGGAGAGTCCCAAGGTCCAGAGGCTTGACACACAGATGTGTCATCTCCACATCAGCTCTGCGAATGCATGTGCAGAGCGAGGAGACCGGCCTCCCAGAGAAGTTCACGAGAAGAGGAAGGTGAGCACAGCTAAGCAAACGCATGGCCACCACGAACACGACCTGCAAAACACTTAACGTGCCAAGCCCTTCTGCTGGCCATCCACGTTTGGAGCAGCACGGCAGGCAGAGCAGAAGCGTAGGCAGCGCCGCTCCCCAGCACTGTGTTTTCCCTAGGCACTCCCTGCTGTTCTGGAAGTGGCAGCATCACTTTATACTGCGATGCATCTTCTTTGTAAAGAAGGCATTGCAAGAAATGAGAGAACCTGACCCAACCTCTCCACCAAGCTTTCAACTGAGAGTCAATACTTAAGGGGAGCAACGCTCTCTGGAGACAAGGAAGGACTGAAACTCTGGAAGGGTCCTCTTCCTGCATGATGTAACAACCACCTCTGTTCGCTGGGGTAAAAAAACCAGACAGATGAGAGAGAGAAAAGAAAGCAAAGAGTTACCTATAATCTGTGTCATGTCACCGATTTTTTCCAGTGAGAGAGTCCTGCAAGTCCCTGGCTTACAGCACTTTTACTGAGGCAAGTGAAAATCAAAAGCTGAAGTGAGTACACAAGTACTTTGGCCATGTACATGGCCAGGTCCCACCCATGGCATGCAACATCTCCCCTCCCAGCACATCAAGACAGTACTGTGTAGCATCAACTGTTCCCCACTCTGTTGCACTTGATTTCTCGTCAATCTGACGGATCAAGATCTAACAGATGTCTGCCTTTCCAGCACGTTCCTCTTGATTCACAGTATCCTCCTTCTTCCTTGTCTCTCCTTTGAAAGGAAAGAAAAATAGAAGTGAACTTGCAGGTGATGAGGCAACCGTAAGAGGTGACCAGGGTCCACCCACTACTGTTCTACCTGGCAGTACAAACCCTCCCAGCCCCGCTCTGCTCACACCCCTTTCCCTCTGACCTGCACAGCCTAATTGCTTCAGCCCTGCTCTACTCTGGGCCCCGTCGGGCACGGGTCCCTGCGCTGCCTTGCAGCATCCCCTGCCCCGCTCCAGCTGTGGGCTCCCAGTCAGAGCCCCGGCTCTCCGCAGCCCGGCCAGACTGCTCCTCCCACTCAGCCTTCCTAATCCTTTTGTTTTCCCCCTACCTTGTTTATATTGGATAAAAATTAACTTTAAATGAAAACACTACACTGGAAGCTGAATTATGTTTGAATGCAATTAAAACTCCTTCCACAGAGAGTGTGTGGTGCCAGCAGAGAGACCCTTTCTTCCAGCTTGCTTTCTGCCCGGATACTCAGACAATCCCAATCCTGGAGCTTCTCGGAGAGTTTTTGGTGCCTTCTTACCCCCCAGGAGCCTGCACCATGTTTAACAGACAGTTGAGCACATATATCCAAGACATCCCATCTGCTTGGTTACCTACCAGCTTCACCACAGCTTGTTTAAAGGACACCCCAAACTGACTGCCAACAGGAGGGAAACTGAGACATGAGCCAGCACTGAGGCAACAGGGCAAGTGGGGCTTGAGAAGCTTTGGGAGCACAAGCCAAACATGGCCACTGCTGGGTAGCCTTAGGCTCCCTCCACCCCCCTGGTCAAACAGATGCCCAAATCATTTTCAGTCATTAAAGAAGCAGCGGGGAGCTGAGGGGTAAGAGGCAGAGGAGCGTTCCTCACTGCAGCGCACTGCCCCATCCACCCCAGGGACAGCTGCGGTTCGGTGGGGGAGTCAGGTCTCAAACTCACTCAGCCACAAACTGACTCCAGGATTCAGCAACATCATCAGCTGCAACAAGAGGACTGGCTAACCTCCTCCCCACACAGCTTTATGTATCTCAAACTATCTTCTCCACTCTAGGAAGTGGAACAGCAAGATAATCTGAATATTTCCTTTTGCTGCTGATCTTTGCCCCGGAGAAACTTGTTACCTGTTCCCTGGGGCTGTCCAAGTCACCATCTGGCCTCAGAACTACAGCAGCAAACGCAGTCCAGCATTTCAGCCTAAAACTAATTTGCTTTCTTTCCCCACTTGACAGCTGAATAAATACTTTGTCCTTGCCATTTGAAAAGGGGAGCTGCAGCGAAGGGGTTTTTGTCCACTGTAGCTACAAGCGCCAGCCTTCTTTCCAAATTAGGCCTGAACAAGCAGCTCGAAGTGAACACATTTCTTCCACAAATGTAACCCCTTTCTGTTCACTATCAACCACAAGCAGTTTACATCTTCTTCTAATTCGTTGTTTTCTATTATCCATCAAGCCATTTTGGCTAGTGATTGTTTCTTGGACCTGCCAGCTATTTTGCTGAACAGGGTAAGTAACTTTTATTTTGTGGGCACAGCAACATCTCTGCTTGAAAGGAGAGCGCCTGAGGGTCAAGGCATCCAAGGCAGCCTCATGGAGTGACCAGCAATGACTGCTGTCAGAGTTTGTTAGACCCTACTCTTTCACTGATCATTTCTGCCTCCAAATTCATTTGCTAAAATACTCTCAGAAATGACAAGGCAGGCAGTTGAGGCAATTTCATTTTTTTATTTGAACAAGTATTCAAGGAAATTAGGCATTTGCCCAGCTCTGAAACAAATGTATGATTTAGGTGAATCTACAGTTATTGGCTAAGCACTGTCGAATTTTACAATTAGGGTAATGGATTTAACTTCCAATGTAATTTCCATATGGATAAACTGATCTCCTCAAGTACATTTGCCCATGTGTTCCCTGCATCACAGTTAATTAATATAAAGCTATTTAATAACCTCCACTTAAACACAAAAGACTATTCAGACTCTCTGGCATCAGTAAAAGGAACAGTCTCCCAGTGTGTTACACCAGCTGTAGACAAGAGCGAAAGAAAATTTAATTAAGAGCGATCGAGAGCAAGACAGTTGCAAACAGAAATCAGATGTTACAAATGCGCTACATGGTGACCCCCCTAGCTCTGTAAAGGTTAATAAGGCCATCTAGCACCAACTTCCAGGTGCCTGGGAAGCTCCCAAAGTGAACTTAGGGAATGGGGAAAGCAGTGGGGCTGGGAGCCAAAGACGGGCATCGTCAAGCAGGGAGCAGCAGGGATTCAGCCCAAAGCTGACGGTGGCACCATGTTGCACAGGAAGGAGCTATAGAAACAGGCTGTTGGGAAGCAGCTTGGACCGTGGCACCAACTTAAATAGTGTCTGCAGATGTCTTTGCGTGCTTAAAGAAAGTGAATTGCTCATTAACAAAATCCAAGCTGGTTCATTTCTGATGTGCAGCATTTGACAAGAGTGATAGTGAGTTATTGCCTTCCAGGTTGATTTCTGAAAGCAGCATATTGGACTCACAGGATAAACACCACCAAAGTTTCCACCAGAAATGAATAACTGGGAGAGCTTGAAATAGCTGGGGATTTTGGTTACAATGGAGAAAGCTTTATTGCTTGTGTGGATTAATTTGAGCAATATTGCAAAGCTCATAAAATCACTAAAAGAAAAACTAGGTGAGGCTGAATGTTGGCTGCACAGCAGAAGTAAAAGCACTTATTTTGACAGGCAGGAGGCCACCATCCGGAAAACTTGATTTCAGGGAACAGTGCGTTTACAAAACAAACTTTGTGGTGCATATGACCAGCTGCCATCGGGAACCTAGACAAGAGGAAAAAAATACAACTTACTCCACGGGGAATGTAGAGCAAGTAGTAGGGCTGTGTCACTCAGGTTGTGCTCTGGCAAGGGCCAGATGAAACCTTCACCTATTGCTTGGGACTCTCTTTACCCCACCCTGCAGGATCTTTATCACAAGCAAAAGGGAACAAGAAAGACTGTATTTGCATTGTGGTGAGTGAAGCATTTCTCTGCTTGTCACAAGCCAGGTTTGGAACCCCGCAGCCCGCTGTGTGAAGGAACACTGCAAGCCTCACTGGTCCCAACTGGTTTTGAAGCAATGTGTCATACTAGAAAGACCCTAGCCCAAAGAAAATCAGAGCCTGTGTACCTTTTGGTGGGACAGGTGAAGTAAAGACTAGCACCTCTTGTTGCTACTCAGGCACATCACAAGCAGAACCTCACTGCCTATGGAGGCAGGGGACAGCCCTCCATTAAGATCTGGTGTTGACTCAAACATTACCTAGCACTCAAGGACCATTCTCTCTCCCGCTTCATACCTCAAGGTCATGTAGGGACTGTACAAAACACAGCAAAAGTAGGAGCAAAAACCACACTGGGAAGCAGGGTTAACAGTAAGACAGCACTTGTCAGCCTACGAGACAGCTCTCCATGGGTATCACCTAAGGGAGAGGTCTGAGGAGGCAAGAAAAAAATTATCTCCCTTTGGTGAATATAGGAAGTGAAAAATGGCCAAACACACCAAACCCTCTCCGTCCAGGGGGCAAGGTGAAACTGCCTCCTGAGGGAGGAGAATACAGCCCTCTGGGCAAGAGGGAATGGGCTACGGGCAACCCACGGATGAGCAGGAATCTCTAAAGCAGGAGAACTGAATGTGCAACACACAGGGGCTCGAGAAGTGAGGAAATCAGAAGAATCCCTCGCACACACGAGGGCAAAAGCAAAGAAATGAGCTGCTGCTCTGCATCTCTCTTATGTCCCCACATTGAACAGTGGTAAGAATTCCTCCTTACTGGAAGCAATCAGTGTGGACAGGGCAAAACAGCCCAGCCAAAAGCATAAAGCTGGCCCGTGCTGTGCTTCTGGAACTGCAAGATGCAAAGCCCTCCAGAGCAGAACCCACAGCTGCGAACTGAGCTGCAGCTCACCGGATGGGCCAGCACGCGTGCCATGCAGCACGTCCCCAGGCTCTAGACCCGACGCCTCTGCGATCACCCCACAGGCCCTGCCTGACTGCCAGGCAAAGCCAGCAGCAGTGGTGGGATGAGAACAGGCAGACATGCCTGACAAGCCAACTCCCCCACTCCTGACAGCCGTGCTGTCCTCACCCAGGGCTGCTCTCCAACCTCGCAAGGGAGATCTGTCCTCTTTGCACATGTACACCTCCCACACTTTGGCACCTTGACTTGATCACCTCCTCTCCCTCTCCTCCTATCAGGCACCAGACTGGCAGACTGTTCCCGAGAACAGCAAAAGGGCATTCCTAAGATCATCAATTAGAGACAAAAATCCATCTCAACAATTTTCGAAAAGGACTTCAAGCTGGCACTCAGGAATCAAAAAGGAAACCATTTGGAGTAAAAATATCAACCCTAAAGATTAGCATTTGTTAGAGGAAGAGCCTTAACTACAGAGGGAATTAGAAAGCTTATCAGCAAACAGCCAAGGGTCATGGGCTTTCTCGGCAATTATCTTTATGCCGGAGAAAATCAGGCAGGCCTGAGAAGATTGCATCAGGATTGAAAGACTCTGGGCTGTAAGGAAAAAACACAGTGTCTGCTTTTCTGCAAAGACAAGATGACTACCTTATTACACAGAAATGTGGAATTGCAAAAGGGGGTAAGTCAGAAAAGAACAAGAGCACTCTCAGCCCTAGAGGACTTACCCAGTTCTTCCAAAGGGGAGCTCCTGCCTTGCCTTGGCAAACTACACAACTACGGGAAATTCATTTCATGGTTGTCTGCTCTGGTAAAACCCCTCACTGAATGGACTCAAAAGGTAAACATTTGGGCTAGTCATAGGAAAATCATTCGGCACAGCTAAAAAAACCTCAGCATCAGGCCAAGCGTCAGGCGTTTGGCATCTACCTTTCCCCAGAGTGGGCTGAGGCTCCTCTTCCTCTTAAGAGGCTGCATGGACTGCAAAGAGACTTCCCTAAAGCGCATGCCACGTGTTGTATAAAACCGAAAGGAGGTATGCAAACAGATGTACAGAGCCCTCAGACAGGTCTCTTGGAACTAAGATGCTCCTCTACCCACACAAGAGGAAGCAACCTTCACTAAAGTTTTCCCAGTGGAAGAGCAGACCCCTGTAGAGAGTTCACAGATGTGGGTTATGTTACAGCACATACATAGTTATTTGCATTGCTCCTGACCAATACAGCTCAGATTAAGTTATCCAACCTATAGATCTGCTCTAAATGAATGAAAGGTTGGGCCCCAGGCAGCCCTGAATCCACCAATGCTGGAGTCCACCCCTTCTACCCTGAAGTGCCACTACAGCAGAGCACCAGACATGACTTACAAGGGAGAAACAGCTCTGAGCTTGGCATGCATGTGCCAAATCATCTGAATTTAAAGTCTCTCCTTCAAATCCACAGATCACATCTTCCCTGGAATCACAGTCAGTCATGGCCTAAAGTCCCTGGATTTTGCATTCTTCTAGAAGTGCATTTTGCACTAACTTAAATTTCACTAGAAACACATCAGGAGCATCAGAGGGGACTTGGAAGTAATGTGCAGCACTACTACTGGCCACAGCCCCTAGACTGAGGGGCTCTCCCAAAGTGAAGCAGCAGAAGCCCTGCTCGTGACTGCATTCCACTGGGGGAGAAGTCCTAATCTCCACCCTGGGGCTGCACAGCACCACTCTTAGCAGGAGAGCTGCACTCCAGCAAACGGTCCTGCAAGCAATCCCAGCTCACGTGGGAATCAACACCTAGACTCAAGAACGTACCCAGAGAGCAGTGAAACATGTTTCAGGGGCTGACAGCCTGCCACAGGTGAATGAAAAGCTGCTATGTAACTTGGAAAGCACTGCAGTCACCCCCCTGCACCGTATAGACTTTCAGGTGTGCACTCACACGGGACAGCACATTCTTCTGCTCCCTTCCAGATCTCTTCAAGGTTTGCCTCCATGCCCCAGAGCTGTTTATGCACATTGCATTGAAATCAGGGATTCCTAGGCAGTGATGCTACAAAAAAAGGCTATAAGCCAGTCCTGAAACAGGAAGAGTCCCGTGAGACAAGGTGACAAGGCATCCCAAAGCAAGAAGCAAAGCAGCCTGCTGCAGATGTGGACCTTGTGCAGATGTGGTGAAGCAGCAGAGCAGCTGCCTGCATTTTCACAGCACACTCAAGAACAGCAGAGCTAGCATGTGCCTACAAACCAACTCCCTGCTCCTATTAAGAGAAGGTTTAATGCAGAACTCCTGTCTGCCTCATTTGCCAGAGAATAACTTGCCTGAATTTGCTGCCAGAGCCTCCAGCTATTCACAGCAGCCTCTGTCTCCCTTCTGATTTCAGTAGAAATCCTGGTATCAAACACATCCCTGTCCCAGCTACACCATTATCTGAAGTATTACTCACTCTAGCTAGAAAAGATGCTCTGTACATCCTTCCTGCCACTCATTTGTGGCAGTGTGAAAGCCTCATCAGAGCCTTCAAGCCATGAGCCAAAATACCTCTCAGGATCAGAGGCAAAGAAAACCTGTTTTGCCTGTTCTTGAAAAGCATTCCTGGCAGCAGCAGGATGCAGAATCAGTGCCTCAGCAGCAAGTCCAGCACAGCATGGCATCAGCGAGGGCAGCCAGACTCCCGTGTCTTCTGATCTGCTGGTGCCAAACCCAGGAGAGACAAACTTGCCTTTCTCACTCACAGAGGTGCCTTTCAGGACTAGGAACTGCCTCCATGATACAAAAATAAGAAAAAGAGTTAATGTATCAGAAAAGTCCTCTTAATTCCTAAACTGCCTGAAAAAACCTAAATTAAACCCATTAGGATTAAATAGGCACTTCCTTCCCATAGGCATGGCAAGAAAAGAAAAGGTCTTCCTCTGTGGCTAATGCTTCAGCAGATAAAGCAATACAGCAAAGACAATCACCTTGCACCAGTGCACTCATTTGGGTCCAAAGGAGAGGTGACACTGCAGTTTCACAGCCTGCCCGTGGAGCTTCTTGTTTCCCATTTCAAAGCCATCCGGGGGTTCTCAGCAGCAGAGGAATCCTCAAAGCATTGACTCAAGTTTCTTCTAAATTAAAATTATATTGTAAAAGCAAATATTTTCACTAAAGTTAAAAAAAAAATCTATAAAACTTTTCAAAACTGTAAGCTCTTTGAAAAATCTTTCATCAAAGTGATTAGGAGTTGGTGAAGCATGGGCTTGCTGAGGATAGGACTCACTGGCAGATCTCCAGGTACTGGGTTCACTTCATTATGTTTTGATCTATTACCATATCGCTACGGGGCCAAATCCTCGGGGTATCCACTTCAACACCACTGCATGAGAACAACTGATTTTCATAGTAAATGTGACGTCTAAACTTGATCCCTCAGAAAGAGACAGCAAGGTTGCATTTAAAACGATTAAGTTGGCTAAGTAACGCTTTCATTTTAATAACATCCCTAACTGTTTGTCTCCTCTTCTAGCAGCAAAACATTTTTAAGGGGGAGGAGAAAATTTCCTGTTTGGCAGATTTTTATATGGCATTACAGATGGCAATAGCAGGATGAATAGATGATGTGGAGGGCAAATTTTGGCCTGCAGAAACTCATATAATATAAAAAGCAGCAAGCAAAAAGATCACACACAATTCTCTGAGCTTAGGACCTAAGTGCAAAGGAGAACAGAAAATGAGGGAGAAAAACACCCCAAACTTTTCTTTTCCTGGTTTAGAAAATTAGAAAAATCTTATGTCAACTTAAAGAAAGTTCAAATGTGCAACTTCAAACACTTCTTTTACCAGATCACTGATGAGAGTAAAACTAAGCTTCAGGAAAAGCAAAACTGAGGTTGAGAGACCTGTGGAAAGGAGCACAGAAGTCATGTAACTGGAATGATTTAAAATTGGGTTGGAGGAAAGCACTTCAGAATAAACCTTCAGGGAAATCCTGAAAGGGTCCAGACAAGAAATTAACTAGTTGGTAGTCCTGAGCCCTCTTAGACGAGCACGCCTCGTGGCATTCACTCAGAGTTACTCTGCACTGCGTGCAAATACTCTCTACTAACCCATAGCTCAGAGTTTTAACCAAGTCAGAGAGCAACACATAGACATCTAAAACCTACTTGGATTAAATAGGCTAGACTTAGCTGTACACTGCCACCATGCCTGCCTTTCCCTCAACGGGATTTGAAGAAAACCCCACTTTCATACATGCACCAGAGAAGGATGTTTGCACGCAAGATGCTGTTGCAAAGCCTTCTGCAGTTTTCAGCCGCTCAACCTGTGCTCTTCCCTGACAAATTCTTGGAAAGGAAGCTCCTTTGGAGCAAAAGAGACTGCTCATATGAATAAGGACTATCAGGTCATATGCTGCACTCCAAAAGGCTTTAAGTACATAACACAAATCATGCAATTCCCTGTGTAACCACTCACACAAAAGAATCCAGGCATTTCAGACAGAGACATCCAGACAAAGCCAAAGAGGGACATCCTTGCTGGAGCTATGGTACCAAGGTGGTTGCCAAGGAGAGAGCTACCCCTAACTGTAAAGCCCACATGAGCAGTCTTCAGGGGGATTGCCAGAGAGCTCTGAGCCAACACCCCTTGGAGGGAAAGAATCATGACCCTGCTCTGTGACTTCACAAGGAAGACAATGTTGTTTGGTCCATTGCTTTAAACCCCAGATACCAGGAATAAGACACTAGCTCCGATATATGCTGAGAAAATGCTTGTAAACACTGAACTTCAAGGCATCACACTCAAGCAGCCTCACAAATCTTGAGGCTCTGAATATTGACTATGGCATTTCTGCAAGCAGGAAGTTAATGCAGAAAACAAGCCTGGAGCACATTCATGCTGTGAAATTAAGCTCAGCAGAGATCTGTGGCAGAATCCAGATGGTCCTCAGATCAGATTCCCTGCCTCTCACTCTCAAGGGCCTAGAGAAGAGCATAGCTATCTTTCTAGACAAAGACTGGAAGAAGGTGAGGAAGGGGAAAGCCTGAAACATCTGACAGTCCCAGCCCTCACCAGCCAAGGCAGAGCTTTTACTAAAGCAGATCATCTTCAGTTGGATCCACTGAAGAACCATGTTCCCCGTCACCCATAAGTACATGGGAATTTCATTTGTCCTCCAGAGCCTGACCTATGCAGATGCTCCACACAAGCTAATAGGGTATATGCCTATAAACAGCCCAACAACGTCAAATGGCACAGTTTTCACCCCTCCTCCCAGCCAAATAACATTTTCTGGGGTCAAGGAAACAACACAGGGGAGGAAGAATGCCTGGCCTAATAGCATGTTCAGAACTGCAGCTCCCAGATACGAAGAGCCTCTGTGTCTGTATATACGTATTAAGTACTTCCTCCACTATAGAACTAATCCGATTAACAGCTTTAGGAAACTCTGAAATGTTATAATTCAAGGAGTCCCATTCATAAAAGGTCTTAGGCCGTTTCTGTACAGAGGTTGCATTCTTCCCACTGGAAATAAAAAAGAGAGCAGGACTTTCTCCCAAGGAAGAATGGGTCCCAATCCCCACCATGCTGAAGTAGACCACCCTCTTACAATTCACACGAGTGCCAAGCAAGCCCCGCAAGAGAAGAATCAGCCCCTCCTGCCCCTGCAGAGAGCTCCCTCACAGGGCAGGTGCACAGAGAGATCCCTCTGTGCCTGCTCCGCAGAAAGCATGACAGTCACGGGGGCTGCCTGCTTGTCAGCCTGCCCTTCCAGGGGCTGAAAGCCAGGGCCATGAATGAAGCCTGCCAGAGATGAGGACAGGGCCAAGCGATGCGACGTCATCATTGGCCTAATGCAAAGCATCATATGATGCACCAGCTTTGCCTCAGTCTATAAAAGGTGCTGGGAAGAGAGTAGTCCAACCACATAACATGAGCCATGGGTGTAAAAGACTAGTGCCTGCATTACATGATACAGATGTGGGTTATAAAATTCAGTTCATTTGCCAGATGGTGTGGGTCTGGCACCAGTGCCAAGTGAAAGAAATGTACTAGACACTAAAAAAGCCACCAGAGTAAACTAATACAGTCAAACACTCTCTCGCTTTGCTTCCCCGGTAGTGTCCTCATTTAACTTCAGGAACTGACAAAGGGATGTGGAAGAGATGAACGCTGCCTGTCCCACTTAGTCCTCATTTTCTGATTTACCTTCTACTCTGAAGGCAACCTACTCCTAATTACCTTTTACCTGAGGATGGGCCACAGCCCAAAACATGGCATGAATGGGCTAAGTGATATGACAATGCAGGATAATGGCGTTTCCAGGAAGCAATCTGTAATCTGAAGAACTGGATAGCCCCCCTCTGCCCAGAATTGCAGCATCTGCATGAGTTTAATGAGTTACACTGCCATCAAAAGCATGCCTCTGTGTTGGATGCATCATCTTTCACACTCATCCCAACAGGAACCAGGAGCACTGATCCCCAGAATGGGACCTACACAGTGCTTAGATGCTCTAAAAATCAAAGCTAGGCAGTCACAAGGATACAGAATCAGCCACCAGTCCTTACAACTGATACAATATGAGCTGAGATGCACAGGGGTCAGGTGAATATACAATTTTGGTGAATTCTGTCTCTACCCAACCTTTCACCCTACTTGCTAACCTAAGAGTGTAACAGCAGAGAGTGAAAATACATTTGACCTGACCTGCTCTCTCTCCAGTCCCTCTGGTATCTCTCAGAACAGAAGACTTCCAACAATTTTTCAATTGCAGCATAAAGTGGAGTAGAGGCAACAACACTGCAGGGAGCCCTCCAAACCCTCCAAACCAGCTGCAGACTGTTTCAGAGACTATTAGAGCTAGAAGTCAGTCAGAGCTCCTGAGTTAAGACACAACTGTGGTCTGGCAAGAGACTGAGCGTACGTAAGAGCTGTGTAGGGCAGCAACATAAACATATGTTACCCCATCTATTGGCTTTACAGAAAATCAACACAATTGTTGACCTATTTCAATTATAACATCACTCCAAGGGTAGTCTGTATGCAAGGCTGCGGTGGGTTTTACTTAGGCAGGCAGCTGAAAAAATATGCATTATTCTATCAAGAACATACATTGCAAGAAAAGAGTGGAGGACAATAAGAGTCAAAATTAATGCCAAACAGAGTGGTCCAACTTCAAACACATTTCCTTCCAAATTGGCAGAAAGGCAGTTCCTCATAGAAAGAGACCAATGCTGTAAATTTGAAACCCTTCTCCCTTAGACAAGATAGGATTTAGCTACATCAAATTGTGACTTGGTTTTTATTTAACAAAGTTCAGAGTTGGATCCCGCCCTCAGTCACATAACAGCTCTGTATGCACGGCCCTGGCTGTGGGAACAGGCATCACGAGTGAGAGGGAACTCCTTCCTCCCTAAGGACAAACGCGGGGGAAAGAAGGCATCACCACCCCGGGGCTGCCCTTACCTGAAGTGTGTCTTGCGTTGCCATCTGAGTGCTTTGTTAGGTCAACAGTTCTGTCTATTTGAAACAGCTTCAGATCATCTTCATCTAAAGCGATATCTCCCCAAAAGGCAGCTGGAGAGAAACAAACTGCAATTAGTTTAGTTTTTATTTCGGAAGGAAAATACAGTTGCTATGTGGCCTGTATCACCCCTAAAAGGACATTATTCCATGGACCAGAAAAAGGTAATACACAGCAGCAGTTTTAAAAGCAGAGACAGAATGGACATCGGTGGAGGCCAGGTGACAGCATTCAAATTAAGCCATTGTGCAGGTCCACCAAAAGGAGATGATTAGCCGGGATTCCTTGTGTTACTTGTTGTTATAGGTCTGGTTCTCAACCAGACACTAAGGTGGTGGTGTTCACTCTTCAGGTCTGCAAGAGCGACAATCACTGGCACTTCCCTAGTTAGTGTGAAGGAGCCAGCTAAGTTGCAGCTCAGATCCTGAGATGTTGGATTCGCACCTTCCCCAGGCTAACAACTTGTGTAAGACAGGCGGACTGTAGTGAAGCACTCAAGCTCAGCAGCATATATCTAAAGGCTACAGTTGTCAGCCTGCAGGACCTCATACACAGACACACTGAATCGGCCTAAACCCAAGCGGAGAGACAACCTACCATTTCCACTTCGGTGGAGAAACACCCGTTAGTTGTCCCCTTGTGGATCAGTTACCCAGATTAAGTTGCAGATTTGAGTTTCAGCCAGAAGCCGTGAAAATAAGATAAACAAACTGATAACATTCACAGCTCAGAGAAACAGACTGGAAATTGTTTGAGTGGAAAAAATTATACCCCTGGAGTATCCTGACTGAGCTGATGCTGCACAATGTATAGTTACCATTTTGGAAATTTGAACAAAATAAACACAGGCAATGAGGCAGTTTACCAAGCAGAACAGATCTTTCAGAGATAACAAACAGGTTACAAACAGAGCTGTTGAAATTCATATGAGAAGCCTGCATAGGTTGATGAAAAATAAGAAAAAACAGACCAAATTAATTGGCGGTACAGTTCAAGAGAACTCAGAAAGTCAGCCAAGGAACAGTGCTGAGTCTCTGTCTGCAACAGTGACCAGATTTGATGGAATTGCTTTCTTCTTCTCTTGTTAAGGGGGGGGTGGGTG
>KL289526.1:19085-37399 GCA_000699545.1 Podiceps cristatus
GCGACCCCTGCCTATGGCAGGGAGGTTGGAACTCTGTGATCCTTGGGGTCCCTTCCAACCCAGACCTTTCTATGATTCAGGGGAGAAAAATAATTTTGTTGTCTCTTATGAGAGCTCAATACAAAAGCGTTCACAACATTTTAAAGTATTCCTTTTTCTATGAAAAGTGGGTTTCATCCAGGCCTTTTAGCAAAATTTTTTGTCCTTCCTATGTTTTCTTCAGCCAGAAAACTGAGTAACATTGTTCCTAAAAATACATCTCAAAACAAAATGCAATATTGAGATTTGTTAAAAACAGGCCAGTCTCTAACACTTCAAGACAAGTACCTGGGGATGGGTATCCTTCACCCTCACCACAGTCAGCTCCAAGTTACTACAAGTATATGAGAGCCACTTGAGCTGGCAGAACAACAACATAATTCCACGCTTCAGAAACATCACCTGGTGTCTGCGTCTGAACTGATCTCCAGCAACCAAGCTGGAGCAAAATTTTCACCTGTTTGGCTGCCATGACCCCTTGCCATGAAGCCCGATTCCTGTACCAGGGCCTCAGTATAGGCCATAGATTTACCCTGATGACAGGGATCAGCAAAGCAGTCACCCTCTGGGTGCTATGGGAGACCACGGCAATTTTCTGTGTAGCACTCATCAGGGCCAGCTGTGGCAGAGATTCACAGAAAAAGTGACCTTGGAAACAGGCAGACCCTGCCTGCCAAACAAGCTCCCTCCATCCCACTCCACCGCAAACATAGACTCTTTCACTGACTGAAGCTTTTGTTAAGAAAACTGGTTTTAGGTGCTGAATGGGATCTGAACCTAGGTTGAGGACTATGCCCTCTAACTTGCGCCAAAGGAACCCTCTTTCTGTGGGGCCAGAGCCATGCTAAGTTAGTGCACGTCATCAGCTCGAGGGTCTTGTCTGAATTTGCAGCCAGCTGGCACAGCTCACGCTGACAGACTTCATTTCAGTTCTTCCAGCATAGTTTTAACACAGTTCTACTGGAAGGACTTTACCCTTGCTCAGCAGGTTTCCCACAGCGCAGTACAGCAATGAGCATGGAAAAGAAATAGCAATGTGAACCCCAGCAGATGCCTCAGACTTGTTTCATCAGTTCCCACTTTTTCACCACCTCAGTGTGTAGAAGGTTCTCAAGCAGGGATGTTTCATGACTACTCATGCCACTACAAAATATCAACAGAAGAAGCATTTGCACAATTAACCTTGGCATCTCCAATTTTGCGACCATCAACAGATGCCACAGTCAGGCAACCCAGGTAGCAGACTCAACTGTATCGCCCAAGTGAGGAGCCACACTGGCTGTTTGTGGCTCTCAGTGCAATCAAAGGGTATGTTCTAAACACACCCATGAGATCAATCACACATGTATTTGCAAGGGGAAATGTCCATCCCCACCCAGATGCCTGCTCTCCATCATCTGCATTACTGAAAGATCCTAGGGCGCCAGCTCCTCTTGTTCCAGAGGCAACCATATGCACCATATAAAAATAGTACATGGGAAAACCAGCATCCCATCTTGGCCACAGGAGCTAGGGGCAAGGAGTGCTGGGCATACGCAGGCACAGCTAGGCAACAAGGAGTGCCATCTCCTGGCAAACAACAGTATGAATATTCATGCACTGGCAAAAACACACAAGTTATTTTCGAGCATTCACTGATACTTCCCAACCTGACAGGTCTAAGCACTGGGAGATTTCATTTTCAGGACTGGCCACACTTTCATAAGGGCTAACACTCTGCATTCTAAAAATAAATAAATAAAATAACAGATCAAAGTGTGTCCCCAGCACCCCCATTTTTCTTTCTTTGCAGGAAGACAGGTCTGCTGCTGTTGCTGAACTGCTGCTGGCACAGGAACCAGTAGAACAGTATTCTGAAGTACGCTAAGAAAGATTTATACCTTGAAGAAAAAAGCTCAACACATTCCTTTGGGCAAAGTAATAATTGTGGCAGAGGGAAGAGCAAAGCCTCAAAACAAGGCAGAAACCAGTGAAAGAAGAGAGGAAAAAAACTCAAACCAGCACTCTGGAAATAGGGCCAGATCCTGAGCATCGAACACTCAAGCCAAAGGAGGATGGGAAACAAGCAGCAGTAATGAGTAAAAGAAAAACACCAAGACCGTCATATTCAGCCATTACGTTTTCCTCTGGATCAGTTTGTTTCTCCTCGGTAGGAATGATCAGAGGTTCCGCAGCTTTAGGGATTATCTGGCTTGAAGGTTCTGGCAGTAAACCCATCCACACAGCAAGGGTGCCTGGAGCCAGAGCTGGTGCCTGGCATTAGTGGGGTTTCCTGGCAATAGGGACCCAGCAATTCAGTTTTTAGTGGGCGTGAGTTCCCCTGCCCAGGGGAGCATGTTTCGTTTCAGAAAAAAGTCTCAGTATGCAGAAGAATGTCTAAGAAGACGGTCCACTTCTAAAAGGCAACAGCTATTTAAAAAAACGTCAAAACCTCTTGGGAATCAGAATCTGAATCCCTGTTCAGACTTCTAGAGAAACATGAATTGCCTAAATGATCACATGTGGTGCTCCCACAGCACCCTCTCTTGGGAAATTATCTCCAAACTAGGCCAGAAATTCTGATTCACGTTCAATGAATTTCCTTTCCTGAAAGGTGACAAGGCAGGAACAAAGAAATACTTTGAGTTTGTCCAAAGCTGCAAACATACATGTGAGCCTACATAATGTCAAGCTTTAAGGAATGATACAGCCTTGGCTGAATGCCATGTTATTTTAATCAAGAACCGAACAAGTCAGTGTTGTAGATTACAGCACCTGCCATAATTAGGTTAGGAGAAAGATCTTTTCATTTTAATATTCATAACTCTCCTGCTGCTGGTTGCTTGTTCACTCAAAGTCTTCATCTTTCCCACATCGGCATGCCAGTCACTCACGTCCAGTGATCTATGAATCCGTTCCTGGTACAATGTGCAACGCAGGAGGGCATATGTGAACACACAGAGCGGGAATCCATGCCACAGGCAGCAAAGCAGCTCCCTCTATGGGCTCTTAAATGGTTAAACACCTGCCTCTTCATAAGA
The DNA here is from genome assembly GCA_000699545.1 of Podiceps cristatus. NCBI lineage: Eukaryota > Metazoa > Chordata > Aves > Podicipediformes > Podicipedidae > Podiceps > Podiceps cristatus. The sequence goes on from KL289526.1 coordinate 22,145, forward strand.
AAGCACTGCAGGGTGATGCCTGCTGCCCAGTTCTTCAGCGTGCCTTACAGGGTTAAGGATGCTACCCCCCGGTAATCCAGTCTGCAAAACCCAAGGGATTGGCTTACCCTCTCCTGTTTCCATGCAAATTAAATTGAGCTATGTGAGCTTCATAACATTTTTACACTCTGCTTTTGGGTCTAGGTGACTGTGCATGTCTCATGGCAATGCCAATACAAGACAGGGCTTTGGCTCTGCGTCTCTGAATTGTTCTCCTTGAAAGCTGGACACAGTCTGCAGAGCACCTCTTGGCCACATTTTACATGTCAGCAGACAGCAAACTTTAGTAAGAAGCTATGACAGACGTACAAACGTATGTAGCTTGATCCCTACCCCCAACACAGACATACACGGAGCCACCCCACAGGCAGTTAAATTCACTTGGAGACCTCACTCCAGTGCAAGTGAAACCAAGCTCCGCCACCCTCTTGGCTGTCCTGCCCCAGCAACCTGGTCCCTTCCTGCTGCCTGTGGGACACAAGTACCCTTCCTGGCTCCTGCCCAACTCCACGTGGCCACGGATGCTCCACTCTGCTTAGGAGTGGGCTCGATTTCAGCATCTTCTTTTCTCACAAGCCGGGAAGAGCTTTCAGATCCAGCTTGTTCCCAAGTGCAGGCAGCTTGCCCCCACCCCGTGCTGTCACTTCAAAGCGAGATTCTTCCTCTGCAACTTCCACCAGCTCAGTATTTCTTCCCTCCACCCTAGTGCCTAGCTCTCAACCGGATACCACCCCACCCCATCCTTGCCTGGACATCTCTATCTGCTATAGCTTTGTGTCTGAGGAAGCAGTCTGCACATAAGGTAGGCTACAAAAAAAAAAAAAAAAAAGTCATCTTTTACTGCACTAAGCTAGTGGAGTATGAAGCAACAACCTCTCTTTAGAGCATCCAGGGGTGATGAGAAAGCACACATTTTGTGTCTTTAGCTACCTACCTCCATAAGCTGAGCAGCTGACACATTTCTAGCCTGTCAAAGAGAGTACAGGGAAATTGCTTTTTAAACAGGGCTAGTGTTCATAAGTATGTTTGTTCTCCAAGTTACACAAAGTTCAGAGCCATGTAGAGGAAAAGCCAGCAGTGACTCAGAACAGAGCTGGTATCTTCTCTTTAAGCCAACAGCCTGGCAAGATGCTCTTGCCAAAATCAAAACAAACCAAAAAATAAACCCTTGATTTGACAATTTTGTATAATTTAACCAACTCAACCACTGTTTCTTCTGTCCTAGCTGGTTTAAGAAGTGCCAATCACTGCATTTGCAGTAAGCTGCACTTTCTCCCCTTCTTGTCCCAACCAATTACAATTGATTTTAGAAACATCTACTGCTGGCCTTGCTTCAAGAGACTGTTATACATACACATATTTTTTAAACAAAAAAGTTCTTTTCTGCAGTATCCCACAGCCAGGTGCTATCAGCCATCACAGCAATAATGCACAACAAACAGAAGTCAGGCATGGCCACGGTGCTCATATTGCCAACGAAGACTGGAGCTGCTGCTGCGCTCAATTAATCTAAAGCTTCAGCCTACTCTACATCTCCCAGCCCTACACTAGTGAATATATTCAGTAATTTATTATGGAAACCAACAGAGGAAACAAACTTCCAGGATTGCCAGACCTAGGACCGCTGGGCAGCCAGTAGAGCTTTCCCCTTATAACAGCATCGTATGTAGAAACTCCCTCTTGCATCGCAGTGTTTAAACACCCTTAGGGAGGACCACCACAGCTCCTTTTCAGAAGGACAAGAGCAGAAAGCTTCATATTAAGCCAGATCTAAGGGAAGCTCTGGCATCAAACCCAGTGAAGATCTTCAAGGGGAAAATATGGGAGGAAACACTCTAGTCACAGATAGGTAGAACTTGGCAGGTTGAGCTGCATCTCAGCTTACAGGAGTTCACTTCTGAAACTCCATCACAAAGGCAAAGCCCTGGTGTCTCCAAAACCTACCTCAGAGAGGTAGAGGGAAACTAATACACAACAGCCCCAAAAAGCAGCTGGTGCAAGCAGGAAAAGCCTCTCACAACGATAGCACTGATCAGGTGCAGCTTTTCATGAAAAGTACAGAAGGGTCCCAGATAGCAGCTGGATCGCGATGCAGGGAAAGGGGGGCCACATACAACTCGCTCCCTGTTTAGCAGTTAGCAAGTGGTCCAGACAAGCCCTGGCCTCCTATAGCTTTTGTCACACCCTGCTCAAAAGTTATTCTGTCTAAATAAAGGCAGGAGACAGATGAGAGACATGGCCACCAGCTATCTCCATCCCCTGCCAACACCTCCACCTTGCAGTACATACAGCTCTCAGTCTTAGCAGAAGTGGGAAGCAGGAAACAAAACCACAAGCAGATAAAAGCATTTCATGGTCTGATCCTAAATGACAGGACTCAGAGAGAGCACAGTGGCACTACTTGACAGAGGCAGCACCTTCCCAAATGCCTATGAAGCCTTTCTTGTTAGCTCAACCTGGAAGACAGCAACACTGGCTCCGAAATCAGCATCGCTTCAGCTGTCCTTTAAGAGCAGGAGATGGCAGGGTTCTGGGTAATGAAATCCAAGAATGCCTTTGTCAATTAATTACGGAGAAAGCTGTACCAAGCAAACCCCATCTCACACCTTCCATCATTTTTGCTGCTCAATATAACTTTAATTAATCTTTCCTTTGGCAATTTGAAGGAAGGGTGAGCACACTGCAAACACCCACTGAGTATTAAATTGATTTCCTGTTTTATAGTCCTCTTTCCACAGCTATGATTTGTGGCCCTTCACTCAGAGGCATTTTTTCCATGCTAATATAATCCAAAGCCCCAAGCAACAATTGCATCCAGAAAAGTAACACTTTGCACGGCCGATTGCTTCAGCCCAGCCTCTGCCAGCACAGCGCGGATTCTCTCCTGCCCCCTTTTCTCCCCTCACTACAAGAATTCAAATCAACCACCTTATTTCCACACCTGCAGTACTTTTGCCTAAAAAACTGGCAATGTTTTTGTCCTAAGTAACTAAGCAATCAGCCCCCCCCCCCGCCTCAGTTTCCTGCCTGCCATTTGTAGAAGTGCATCTTAATTACTAACTAAAGCAAAGCCTATTCCACTTGCAAACTCGACCTCCTCTTCAGGTACCAGGCTGGTCTTGTACTGCAGATATCTGGACCTAAAACCAGAAGGTAGGAACACTAAGCTCAGTTGAGGTCCCAAATAACTCCACCTACCCTCAGAGAAAGACACCACTGCACCTTGGGCTTGTGGGGCTGAAAGCAAGATCTTCAGCAACAAGCGCACCCCAGTGCACAAGCCAAGTAAGGGGAGGCAGGAAAATAAGGGCAACCGAGTGCAGTCCAGCTATGTGACAAAGGAACAAGCTCTTTTGAAAAGGACCTTCACATATCAGGGGGACAGGCCCGGATTATCAGTGGTCAATCATTTAAGGCTGGGGGCAGTCAGGGATCTCCCGCGCTCTGAGCCTTCTGGACACCAGCTTCAGTCTTCTAGGAGGAGACAATCCAGGTCAGACCATCTCCTGAGGTAATTCCCATGCCATGGGACTGTCCCTGGATTTATTCCCTGAAATTAAGTTGAGGAATAATAACCTTAGAGATGTCAGAAGAAAATTTAAGACTAAAGCTGCTGTGACCCTAAACTTCATTTGGTGTGGTTCAAATGGTCGGTTCCTTTGCAAAACGTCCCTTTCCCCTGATGCACTAGGTGCCAAAACCTCACTGTTCTCACCCCAAGCAATACAGCAGAGGAAAAGGGGTGAGCTCAGACAGGCAGGAAATTCACTGCCACCTGCCCACCCGCAATAAAAACGGGCTTAAACATGAAAATGAACAGAAGCAGAACCATTAGCTGAGATGCATCCTCATAAAAGGAAGGTAACAACCTTGGTCTGCTAGGAGCAAACTTTAAGGCAGGCTGACAATGTAAAACCACATGGTCTTGGATGAAAGGGGGCAGTTCATGATAGATCACGTCTATTCACAGGCCAGACAAGGAAAGCAAACATAGGCTCATTTCACTCATTGTTCTTTATCCACCAACACCAGGAAAGGAGTGTTGCAGCACTGTTGGAAAAGAGAAAAGAAATGGACAGCAGGCAGGAAAGAAATGGAAGCTATTTACGGAGGATAGCTAATTTGTGCTGTTTACAGACTTCCCCTCTGAGAGCTTGGGGATGGGAGGGTGGCAGGGGGGTGGTTTCAGCCATTAAAAATACAACGTGAGAATCCATTAATTTTCCATAGAAACAATGTCGTCATAGAAGCGAGACAAATCCGATCAGTCATGCAAATGTGCTGATGTTAAATTCTCAGGCCTGGGTGGGGAATTTGGATTGCCATAAACACAACAATGAAGAGATCAGAATGAGATTAGCAGCCAGAGTGGCTGCAGCACAGAATGGTGGGGTGGGGGGACACGGGATGTGACCAAGGGCACCCCCAGACTATAGTGGGTTTTGTGCCCTAAGCCGAGCATAAGCACCCAGCAGAACAGATAAAAAAAAAATAAAACAAAAAAAACCAAACAAACATTGCCCGTGTATGAGGCCTCAGGGACTGGGCAAATGCCACAGTCCTGTTCTGCAAACCAGCTAGGAGAGACCACCGAGCTTGCTCCAGGGAATGAACGGCTCAGCACCCCACAGGACTGGGAAACCTGCAATCTGCGAAATCAGCGCCAGGGAAAAGCAAGAGGTGATAGCAGAGGAAACAGGTGAGCCTGTCTCGTAGCACAACACAGCAAAGCATTAAGCAACACAAGGTTAGGAGAGAAACCAAGGAAGCAGGTTGGCTGCACAAGGCAGCAGCACTGTCCCAGGCACACACCGAGCTGTGATGCAGTCTGAAACACAGCACTTATTTTGCATTAATAAAGGGAAAAATACAATAAAGCATTTTTTTCCCTCCCAACAACAAAAAATACATAACAAAAGGAGACCAGCAGATTTTATCTCCTTTCCTCTCTCTTCCCTCTAAAAATCAAACACTCCCCAAAGGAAAATCCTACACACAGACCATTACAGTGGCACCCTGAGCAGGAGTAGTGGAAATCACTCACCCTGGCAGCGGAGCGTAGCCCTTCCTCGTGAAGAATCCAGCCACCATCCTGGACTGGCCTCGCCACAAGTATTTAGGAGTTAAAAATAACCTTGCAAAATGAAGCGCTCCACCCCCTGCAGTACGCAAAACATTACTAGAGTAACGCCTGTGACCAGGATGCTTCCGGGTAAGTCTCACCACGGGCAAAAATGGTTCAGAGAAACATATGAACAAAACAAAAAAAAAAAGGAGAGTCAAAGCACATCCCAAGAGATGTTTCACCCAGGTTCATCCATAAGCCAAAGTATCAATATATGTATATTTGTCATCATAAACAGCTGTTTGGTTCACCTGTTAAGTTTGAAAACACATTGGTTTTACATTTGGAGCCTTTGATGCTACAGCGAAGGGAATCCCCTCCACGCAGGGGATGCCTGTGCTCATGGGGCAGATGCTGGTGCCCACAAGCCTGGGGAAGGGCATTTGCTAAGTAGCTCACCTTGGTCACAGAAACCTGACCTCCAGTGCCATGTAATCCAAAGAGGCGGCTTTCCCAGAAGAGGACAATCTGCAGGATACAGTGATGCCCCAGATGGGAACTGTGCTGCTAGCTCGGCGTGACATGGCCCAGAGCACAGGCTGCCGCAAGGACACTTGGTTCAGGGAGACAACGAGAGCCCCCAAAATCATCCCATATCCCTGCTTGTTTTAAACTCCTACAAGAAAGCCAGAAAAAATAGTGACTGCCTTTTCTCATCATTTGTATAGAATAAACAGGATCTCCCGCTTCCCCTTCTGCAGCTCATAAGCCTCAGCAGCAGCCTGTTCAAATACCTCTTTGGATTTGCACCTTTAGAGACACAAGGCAGAGGATCCGGCCAGCCAGCCCACCCCGGCAGACACTCTTCGAGTCTGCTCTGCGATGATGAGCATTACAGGACCATCAGTAGCACATCCATATATGATTACTGTACTGTGCAGACATTCCTGTGCAGCACGCAAAATCAGTGTTGCCCTCGTAGGAGAGATTCAAGTCCTGCCATGGTGTTCCTTCTGGTGGTTCCTTCAGATGCCCCAAAACCTCTTCCTTTCCAGTCAGCCCTTCCCCAGGGCTCTGCTTTCACTGCTTCCTCACTCTGTCCTGAACCTCACTGCCATAAACTCTCCATTCTGGTCTTTCACTATTACTGTCCCACATCAGCTCAACTCTGCCACTATCCACAGCAACTCCCACCTTGGTCTATCCCATCGCAGTTAGCATGTATAAAGTCAACGCTCTCAATATTCAAGGTCATTTTTTATTGTCCCAGCTCACCACAGTGAGCACCTAGGACTGTGTACAGAGTCCTCCCAGTGTACAGAGCTCCACAAAGATTTGAAGTTCAGAGGCTGTCACATCTCCAGCTACAGAGACATCAGGTTCAGCTGCAATTTCTCCCCGTACAAAATTCACACCCAAAAACCATAGCAGTCACAATGTTCTGCTTTCTTCAACAAGATCTCATTACTCTCTATTTACTAAGATTGCTCAGAAAGGTGTAGAATCGTGCTCTGATCAGACCTCAGAGCTTTAAACTAGTGTGTCAATACACTAGGATACAAGTGAAAGACACTAGCAAGGCAGTCATGGACCTACAGTCTCCTGCTGACACAACTGATGCTGGACCAGCAGTGAGCAATCAGGAAAGCAGTGAAGGGTTAAGTGTCATTACATCCATTCACCTTATTTATGCAGTAGGTGCCCATGAGAAGCTGGTCTTTGTCGACATATACCCTGTAACATTCTGGTTCTCTGTTTCACTTCAAGCACTCAACTACATCTGGGTGAGGACATGCTCCCCACTTCCCAAGAGAGTCAGCTGCACCCTTCACTCGCTCAAACATCAACGACAAAAGCCTGCTCAAGAATATACATCTGTTTCACGTATGGTTCACACGGCTAATTTAAACAGTTTCCATATGTTGCCAAAAAACTGTGACCGAATGCTACTTGCAAATAAACTGGGAGATTGTCTGGCTTCCACAGAGAAAGCTTTCATCATGCAGCTCAGAGCAACAGCTCCTCTAGCTCCTCTATTCCCAGGTCTGCCTGGGCTTCCCCAGCCCCTTCCGCGGGCAGATGCTGCTGACCGGTCCAAATGCTGCCTCCTCCCGGCATCGTGCCATGGCAGCAACACACTTTATGGACCACAGTGAACAGGCTTCAGAAAAGACCTGTAAGGAACTTCTCAACACATGAAGAGAATCTATCAGGTCAGACAGTGCAACCACCCCCTCCTCCTAGTTCCAGAGAATTTACTTATGAGTAAGACAGGCATGCTTTTTGCTTAGCCTTCATCCAGCCATTACCATTGGGTGCCAGGCTGTAGCTGATAGAAATCCTCAAAGCATAAATGAAGCTCTGGGGCTCCACGAAAGCTCTAATTTCATGTTTCCACATTTTGCTGCACCATCTGAAATTAGCATCTGACTCTTAATGTACCCATTGCGGCTTCCCGCTCAGTTTCAGCCTGGCAATAGGTCATTTGCCGTATTACAGCTAGACCACATCCAGACTAACAGTCTGTAGCTGGGTAGATGGGAGGACTGAGCAGATAGACAGGTAAGGTCTTCACTCCGAGGTACTGGTCTCCAAAGGGTAGATCTGGTCAGGGAAGCAGACATAATTATCTCTATTCAGAAATGCAGGGGAGGCTATTAGAAGGGCTTAAAAATTCAAAGGGGAAAGTACATAGATTCCACTATTTTTCTTGTCAATAATGGCATGTTATATTTGCACCCCAAGAAAGCGCAGTGCAGAATCTGTGCCTAATGGAACTGGCCTTGCACAGTAAAACCTGCCTCATTTCTTTAGACAAAGCTTGCTGAAGCAGGCACCAAGCAGATGTCCAAAGAACCATCCAAAGATACGTTTCTCAGTACCTTCTCTCAGTCCTGAAGAAGTGAAGCAACTGTTTTCGGTCACAGATTCCAAGGTAAAGATGGTTGTCCCAAGCTCCCCATCCCAGTGCTCCACCATTAGACAGACCACCTGCTGCCAGTCCAAGGTTCTGGAGTTACCTTTCCTCTCTTGAGGATGAAGGGTTTCAAGTTCTTGCCACTTCACAAGGCAGCCATGCTACAGAAAGGGCAGTCGGACGGAGCAAAAGATGAGAGAGCATTCAGCTCCGCATTCACTGGCACACAGGGCTGTCTCCCATTGCCCAAGGCAAGGGGATTCACCTTCACCAAAGCTATCCTATTCCTACACGTAGTGGCCATCCCGAAGCATCTCCTCCTTCTTTGGGGAAGCTGTCAGGGAACATAGGCACAGTTAACTGAAAGTCCCCCTCGAATCTGACGCAGGCTGAAGCACATGAAAAATTACTCATGCAATTGATTCACATAGTTTCCGTCATTCATAAATTCCTATGCATAAAGGGGAGGCATTGGATTTGCATGTAACCGATCCAGACAGCTGCAGATTTCCATAGGCACTAAGCGTCTGCAGGCAGAAGCCACTCCTCATGTAATCCCGTTAAACAGCTGGAATGAATGGAAAAGCTGTGCGATTCAGCATGCTAACAGCAGCCACCTCTGCTTCCTCCCCTGGTAGTGCAGGGTCCTCTCCAGTTCAGCCTCTTCCCGCGAGTCCAAATTTCAGGAGTCATTTCATGCCCTGAACTCTGCAGGAAGGCTGGAGCACATGCAAGTATGAGGCTACAGTAATGAAAGGCTGCCCTCGGAGAGGGCTAGGAACACGTCCAGGCTCTCCGCCGCAGTCTGACTCCTCATGATGAGATGTAGCTTTTGGGGAGATGACTGCAGAACACGCAAGTCTCCTCATGAACAGAAATCAGGACATTGGGGATTGGGTATAGAAGGAACCAGAACCACAAGCATTCACGGGACTGGGAAGCAACACAGTAAAAACCAATTTGGTTTTCCCAACTCAGGAAAAAACAGTTTATTCTCAACCAGATCAGTCCCTCTGCGCTCAGTTCCCAGAGCTCATCAATACTGGGAGAAGGCAGATGGGAGGGGAGACTGCCTTCCTCAGCAGCCCAGATTTAAGCCAGAATAAAGTGGCCACGACTGCAGCCTCTGTGGACATGGCCAGCTTAGACAGCAGCTGCTCAGCCCTCCATAGCCAGTGGATGGTCTTCTCCTTCAATATGCCCACCCCTCTCTTTTCAGCCTTGTCCTGAAAACAAAGCATCACCCAGAGTTACTCATCCCAGGCCTTTGCAAGCACTGACAAGGTTACATAAAACATACAACCCTGAACAGGCACCATAACCACTTCTGCTGGCCATCCCTCCCTGAAACACCCCAGCTGCACTCTGCGCATGAGCCTAGTCCCGCTGTGTCAGAGCTCAGCTCCCCCTTTGCGGCAGCAAGCACTTGGCACTTTTGCAAGGGATCTCCATGCTGCCGTGTCAGCCACCCAGAAAAGCACAAAGACAGCAAGGAGCCTTGGAAAGGCTGGTGCCACAGCTCACTGAAGACCACGTAGGAACACTGATGCAGAGCATTGGCACACTCTCTGCCACGGTGCCACTCAGCTGTCTAAAAGACAGGGGCTTTTCTCATCTTTGCTCACTATGCACCTCCCCGGATCTGCAAAAGAAGAGAAAGGATCCCCGTCATCATCAGTCTCCTTCGCCCCACAGCTGGAACTATTCCAGGAGCAGCATAATGCAACTGTATAATTAGCAACTATCAGTCATAAGCAGGGCCAGATTGAAGGTGCAAAAGTAAACTTGAATTTTGACATTTCCCAGCCTTAATAAAATGTCTTTACATGGGGAATGAAGACAACTTCTTCCTTGACAAGCTGTTTGCACAAACAGTCTTGTGTCAGGAGCGTGCCTGCCTTTGAAGCGGGAGGTTGCAGTTTGACAAAAGCAGGGAGCAAAGGGGAGAGGGGACAGAGCTGCTTTCAGAGAGTTGCCAGGATTTAACAGTGCCAGTAAGGTCTCTCTGCATTTGCCTTGCTCTGAGGCAGCAAAGCCCTTTTTTGGCTCAGGCTCCGAAAACGCTTCCCAGCCCCAGCCAGACTGATGTCAGGAAAAACTCCAGCCCAAAGAACTGTAAACTAGAAACTGGTTCCAGTTTCCCACAGCCTTAAGTCAGGCCTTGCCATGAGCACTCCTGGGCCTCGGCAGAAGGCAGGGTCACCAGCACCCCTGGAAAAAGGAAGGTGCCAGAAATGGGAAGTGGCAGAAGGACACTTGTGCTGGGTCAGAAAGAGGACTCAGGACCCAGGCATTCGCTCCAGTAGCTGCTGGTTTTCAACACCTCCTGATCCTCCAGAAGACACCAAGGACGGGGGATTAGCTCAGCAGGAGAGCCTGAGGGAGCTGTAGCAAACCCCTTTCCCTCCACCACTAGCAGAAAGGATGAGCAGGGAGATCTGCCCCATTTCACCCTCTCAGAGAGCAGGATTCCCATGACAGCTCTGGATCAGTGGAAAGCAAAAGGCAAGCACTTTCCAGAATAGCTGGAAACTCTTTTTGATGGTGGCAGCCTTTGAGCTATCCTAACAACCCAGCAGCAGCAGACAGCAGATCTGCCTCCCCTCCTGTCAGTTGTCCCTCCACAACTTATAACCCATCAAATGTCAGCGCTTCACTGCGTGGTATCACACCTGCAGTTTAATACTGACCTTGCACAGGACTAAAACCACCATAAAGCAGCACTGCCTAGCATGGAGGTCTTCAAGCTGTACTCTTCTGATTCCCCTCCAGAGCTTGCACAGACCTGCAGTACAGTGGGGAGCAAACCCTTACCCACTCTTCATGCATCTGCAAGAGAAGACAGAGCTCCCTCACCATCAGACACTGAAGTGCCGAGAGCAGGTAAATGCAGTGGTAAAAATAGGTATAACCAGGGTCTAGAAGCCTAAAGAGATCTGGAAATGTGATATTTAAGGTAGCCCAGAAAACGTAACTGCGTTCCTAACATACTGTTTCTCAAACAAAGCAACCCACACATGACAATTGCTTCTCCACACTCAACTATACAAGCAGCCTCATGTCCATGTTTCATTCATTTATCCAGGCATCACTGCCCCGCATCAGTCTTCATTAGACACATTCAAATACTCTACAGTATATGCAGTATATACACCACTCCTGAGATATGTTGATACGATGGAGACTGTTGAACTACAATGCTGACAGAGGGGCGATGTAAACATGTCAAGCCAATATTTATTTTACTCAGCTGTAAGATGACTGAGAGCACCAGGATCCTTAAGTTTTTCTGTGTCCTTATGAGGAACTGCTGCAAAAAAAAAGATACCGTCAGCACCACAAAGAAAAAGTTTGCATCCAGCACAGAGATTTATACTTTGTATTTAATGCTAGTTAGGCCGGATGAGCATAGTTCACAGTGTCCTTTCACATCAAAGGTGTCCCTACTGCAGGACATGGCAGGGCTGTCACACAGGAACAGGGTATCACCAGATGGGGAACCAGTATTTCCGCGGCTTGTGATGGCTTCACATGCTAAGGCTGATTTTGTCTCCTCACCAGGTCTGACTGCACATGAAAGGTCACAAGATCAATGACAGAAGGTGGCAGAATGGGTCAGAGAGCAAGGGAAAGGAGGAACACATCAATATAATTCTCTGGGCTTATTGCTAGTGGGCCCTTTTACATCCACACACTAGATATTGAAAACCAGTCGTAACTCATGTGAAACCTCATCTGCTCCACTAGTTCTAGATGCAGGGCAAACCACCATTGGGAAGTTTGGGGAAGACAACCCAAGGAACTTCACAGATCTAGAAGTGATAAATAAACCCCCAAATATTCCCCCAAGAGAAAAAACAATGCACTGCACTAAATAGACATGCTTCTGCCATCAGTCAGGCATACTGTGTACAAACTACCCAAAAAAGGTGCACTGTCACTTCATGCTTTCCAGGTGCCATCAGAATGAGGACAGGTTGTGAACTTTCACAAGCTAGAAAGTGCTCCTGTCAACTGCTCTTGAAGGCTGCTCTTCCCTAGTCACCTCTAGCTCCTACGCAGAATCCCAAACTAGCTGAAAGCCAGTTACATGCTCATGTGATCAAAGAGCTTCACTCCGAGTTCAGTGCAAGCCACAGAACCAACTCACCCAACAGCACTGCCTTCATATTTCCTTCTGTTGACACTGATAGAGGATACATATTTATTCTCACACACCTCAACTTCTCTGCCCCAACACAGCTGGCTGAGCACTACTGGAGATCTACTACTGAATCTATGAAGATTCTCTTTTTTATTCTTCTTAACCTCACTGGTTCACCTACTGACTGTCCATGTGATGAACACCACCAGCAGCCACCTGTAGATGCCACAACACAGAGCTACCTGTCTATGATGTCCACCATACATATCGCAGCAGCCAAATGCTTAGCTGAGACTGGGTAAAGAACAACTTGTTTATCATCTTTCTCAGGGGTCCAGTAGTAAAGGCACAATGTCCTTCCCTGAAATCAGGGCCATCACAAACACAAGGAGCTTTCTGAAATCATGCCTTTGGCCACAAAACCTCACCAAAAACTCTAACAAAGTAACAGGAGTTTCAAACTTCCAGTAGTAGAAGATGCCCAGATACTACAGCAGTGAGTACATCTCCTTCCGACACTGTCTTTCCTTCCATAACCTTCCACCACAATTTGTCAGACACTTCCATGGAGAGGACATGTGATGGGGGAGCAATGGCATGCACCTCTTCTGGTCATCCCCTCTCCGCTGCAGGTAAATTAATGGGCACATTCAAAATTATCCCTCAAACCTGAGCGGTCCAATACTCACCTGCAAAACGTGCTGCAGGAAAGCACTAAACAGTTTCCATAAGGTGCGGAGTATGGCTGCTACTGCCCTCAACATTTCCTCTCCTTTTCCCCAGACAATCTGAGCTCGGAGTTCTTAAAGAAAGGATTTTCCTCGCAATAGCAAAGGATGAGTATTTTCTGCTATTAAAATCAGCTGTATTCCTCTGAGTCTCCTCAAGACAGAGGCAACACATGGGAAGCTTTGGTCTAGGAGACAAGAATGGAAACTGGTAGGCAACACTGACTAAACCTCTGTGATACTTGATGCCCTGACTCACACACGGACAAGAAAAGAGTAAAGGGATGCTGCAGCTAAGCTCTGGCACTTCTCATCCCAGGAGGCTATGGATACTAAAAGCTTATGCAGGTTCAGAAAGACAGCAGATGGAAGACAAATCTATTCAAGATCATTAAAGACAATGAAACATCTCTGGCTCAGGGATTGTGGAGTCTACTACGGTCAGGGAGACTTTCTGGTTGTATCACTCTCTTTCCCCCTGCTTTTCTACACTTCCTCTGGCATTTCCTGCTGGCCCAATGGAAACAGCCTATTGAGATTGTTTGGAGGCAGATCAGTCATTCTTAATAGTACCTTTGTAAGGGATCATTTTAGCTTTAGCAAAGCTCCAAACACAAAGGAGCAAATTTATAAAAGGTATTTAGAAAGTATTTTCCAAGTGCTTATCCACACCTTTAGGCTCACAACTAACTTTAAAATTCTGTTCTGGACTGCTTTTGGTGGAAAAAGGAGAATTTTTAAGGAGGGCCTTTAATGAAATGGCAGGATGTAATCATCTCTCTGGGATGTTCCTAGGGAGAAGTCACAGTAAGACATGCAATATGTTGGGCATTGAATGACAGGGCAAGGTACGTAAGCCAGGGAAGTAATAATGTGGCTACCAGCTGGAAAACTACTGCACATGCAGAGCGACAGATCAGTCTTCATGGCTGGAAAGCTTCTCTGATTCCCCCCACCTGTAGCTTTATTCTGGCCCAGCTCAGAGAGTGACAATAACAGGCTGGATCGTTGCTGCCAAACCCCAAAACACCACAATCGGTCTCAGAAATGGAGGGGGTGTTCAGAAGAGCTTGCTCTGCAGGGCCCAACTTCCAGGCAGCAAGAAAACGAGAGAGAAAATGCAAGGCTGAAATCACCCCCAGACACATTCAGCTCGTTCAAAGCTTCCAGCAGCGGGATTTAGCCAGGGCTTAAAGCAGTTCTCTGTGACTCTTTGTCACGGGAGTGTAGGTACAAACAAACAGGGGCTGGGACAAAGCGAGTCAACACACATTTTATTAGTAAAAAGTTAATCGGCTTAAAGTGTGCAACTAAATAAGCAAAGCTTACATTAAAGTGACCCGCCAAGAAAAGATGCCATGGAAATAAAGTTATAGGAAATACAATATAGTCTCTATGTTCCTTTGTAATTCAGCATGATAAATATTCATGATTCTGGGTTAATGGGGTACCCTGCTCTCAGCCACCACAATAGTTTTTTGTTTATTCTCAAGACCATGAACTTTGGAACCATGAACCTGAATTTCAGGACTCTGCATTCATGCATGTTAGCAAAATTCGGGGCAAGGCAGGGGGATGGAGACAGTGCCAGGACCACGGCTTGTGACTGTAATGGAAGTTGCTGGCAGGTTTTGATAATGAGTAACAAGGCCCCAGGATGCACTGGACTTCTGGTGTACTTGTCACCCTCTCTGCCTCACCACCAGCAGAAGAATGAGAGAAGAGGCATCACCTGCAACTCCATCCCTCACCTCCCATCTCTCCAGGACATGGCTCATGCCAGAGTGTCTCTCTGCAGAGGACAAGGGTGTCCCCAGACCAGCCCTCGAGGAAGCAGCAGCTCCCTGCATCGCACAGCCGCACCACGGAGCAGGGGAGAGGCCCACTCCTTCACGGGAAGAAAGACCTGCACTACCCTAAACACAACCCCTTGCGCCTTCATATTGGCTGAAAGGGCACTTTGGCATTCTGAAAACAGTCCTGCAGGGAAAGGTCACCAACCTCCAGCCCAGTATTCACACCAGATAGCAAACATCCTTCCAAAGTGTATTTTAAAGAGTCCCAAACCTCCCTAGCCAGCCCCACATCCAGTTGCTCCTTTGACAGTGCCACCTTCTGCAGACGGGAACATTGCCAGCTTTCTCAGTTTTGCTACAAAAGCTTCCAACGTTTCTACTCCGACTTGTATTAACATGTACACAAGAAGAAACCTGGGGAAAAAAAAAACAACAACAAAAAAACAAACAAAAAAACCAACACGTGCACACAAAATTAAATGTTGGTTTGTTTCCCCATATCCACTCATAACTAAAAGTGAAAACTGTGTTTTTGTAATATCTTCACAAGTTTCCTGGTGTATTCC
>KL289526.1:37452-48765 GCA_000699545.1 Podiceps cristatus
CGTAATGTGCCGCGCCATGAAGCAAGCCTTCAAACAGCTTGGCACCAAAAACTGCCAGGCCCTGCTTTGCCAAGAGCTAGGAGCACAGCTCTCCGCTCCCCATCACTGTGGATCAATCCACTTGGTCTGCAGACAGAGTTCGTATCCCCTCACTGACCCCTCAGGGTTTAATTGTCTATTTTAGGGAAGGTGCAGCCTAAGATTTATAAATTAATAGGATCTGTTCTTCATGCATCTTCCTTTGGGAGTACCTAGATGACAAACCTTGCTGCAGCAAGCTTTATTTCTCCTTTTGGGCAGAGCTCCTCATTCTGATCAGCTGAATCTGAGCAGCAACACAATGGACAGTGCGAAGGCCAACCGTTTCTTCAGAATATGGCTTCCTGTAACAACGCAGAAGTCTAAAAGAAGCAACAGTGCTCCCTTAGATTTTAAAGTCTTTGAAGTTTCAGTTGCAATACCATAAAATATTTCTACAGGAAGAAGAGGGATTTAGCAAGAACTTTGAAAGCTGAAAAATTAATATGAAAGGTGAAAGTGTACTTTTTGAAGGGAAACAATTTCTCCAACTAGTGAAATAACTGCCTTGAATCACAGAAAGTCTAAAAATCCAATACATCTGTATTGTAAAATCCAATACATCTGCTGTAAACAGCAACAACCTCCTCAAAATTGAGATATCCTGCTCAGAGAGTATGTATTTAGCATTTACCTTTGTAATATTTTATCTTTGCCGTAGCTGCATTAGCATAAAGATGACTGTCCGGAGGGAGGAATATACAAATACGCGCAGGAGAATTCATTGGGAAGAACACACTTTTCACACTCCCTGTGTGGAATTTTCCACAGAATGTCCTGTCCCACCTGAAACGGGGGACACCCCCATGCCCTCCTGCCCAGCTCCCAAGGACGTGCTGCCTCCTCTCACGCTTGCCACAAGCTACCTCCGTAACAACAAGCCAGCTCAAACAGCTCCATTGCACGCCGAGCAGAGGTGTAGCTATGAAACACACGGGCACTGCAAAAGCATCAGGACCCAGCCACCAACATCGCCCAGGAGGATGGGAGCAGGCACACTTGATGGTCTGAGGGCCTCCATTTCACGCATGCTTGCAAACCCCACAGCAAACTTGCCTCTGCCGTGGGTAGATGAGGGATTGTACAATGGGCAAAGAGGGCGAAAGGACAGAAAATGCCCTTCTCAGCATCCAGAAAAAAAAGAGGGCAGCCAGGAGGTTTTACTTCTCATGTCAGTATCTCATTCCTAACCAGCAGTTTACCTTGACAACAAAGCTTTCCAAGAAAAGACAGAGACTTGGGCACTCAAGCAATGGCCTCAGGAGATCCCAGCACTCTGCCCAGGAAACAGCAAAAAACCCCCAACGTATCACGTATCACCTTCTTACTGAAGCATGACAAAGAGGAGAATATATGGCAGAAGAGGCCAAAGAGGGGAAAACCAGAAATCAATAGGATCTAACAGAGCGTGACGGAAAATCACTTCCCCCATAAAAAGAGGTTACTTGCCAGGTTAATGAATCTTTTCTGTTCTGTACTTAGACACCCAGGAAATGGAAGGGGTCACAGGAGCAGTGTGGGTGGGAATGCAACCCCTAGAACATGCTTTCAAGAACAATCAAAGGTTAGAGATTAAATCCAGGCAACGGTCAACTGCACAACACACCAGCAGCTTGATGCACAGACCAGCTGCAGCTCAGAGCGTCACTGAGCAACACACACTTCCAACATCAACAGCACGGCAAATGACAGGCTTCTCTTCCAGGGCAAAACCAGCCCACAGGTCACCCCGGTCCCCTGAATGGTCAGCCCCAAGAATCAGAGCATCTCTGCCTTCCCAGGTCAGCGGTGGCCAGCAGGGACAAAACAAACTGGTCTATAGGTTTCCAATCCAAGTAATTGCAACAGAACCACAAAAAACACCCCACACGAGAAGCCACACTGTACAATCAACTCTGAAAGCTCTCGGCCCAGCAGCCAAAACTTGTAGGATCTCACTTTCACCTAAAAGAGCTGTGCCTTACTCTTGTTGGAAGTGCACAAGTAGCATAGAAACCAACAAAGGAGTGTCTGGACGATGGCAAGGTACAAGATCTGGTGGCCACAGGAGCCTGAACTAGACCTCTGGAGTATCACACACATCTAAAGCCAGGTACATATACCTTTGAAACACAATTTCTTCTGACTGAAGCCCTACTGACAAGCTCCATAAAAGAAGTGCAGACCCTTGCTGTCAGCCGCCTCTGCCCACAGCTAGCTTGAGCTACTGACAATAGGCTACCCGAGGAATAGCCTACTTGGGCCCAAGATACTCAGTAAGGGAAATGCAGGTGCATGATTTCCATCCTCTTCAGGGCCACCTAACTCACAGGTCACTATACTGGGTTACCCCACTGCCTGCCAGCTCCTTGGCCTGGCAGGATCAGTTACAAACTGTTATTTCTCAGTCTGGGGCTTCCTGACTCCAGTACAACTCCAACACCTTTGCTGCACAGCTATCCAAGCTTCTCCTGCAGCAGGTGCCTCATTTGCTACCCGCTACCCCGCTTCTGCAACAAAGACAGGGACAATGCAGCTAAAAGTCCCCTTTGTGACCCATATTTGACACAGTCTCAGAGTAGATACGTTACACAGGACAGCTGTTCGAGACAGAGTTCCAGTTCACATCATTTAAGTCTACCTTCACACCCAACGAGCTACATTACAAGCTCCGAAGTAGACCTAATGCTGGTATTTCTGCAAGACGGGGGTTTAACTTTACAAGTCCAGTGCATTTGAGTATTTTTCTATCGGGGGATCTGTAAAGCAAAACCAATGCCTTACTGATCAAATACCTTCGCCCACAGCATCCTACCAACGCACACATCAGTGCGGACAGTCCTAGGATCCTCTCCTTCCACAACAGACATCTGCCCCTGGAGCAGGGACAGGCCCTTCTGTTAGGTACAGCCACTGCTAGCGTAGTGTAGATCGTAAATAAATCTGTCTCCTCCAAACTCTGCTTTCCAAAATGAATAAACAACCCCCAGCAGGTCTCACCTGAAATTCAGCTTCCAAAATAACAACCAAACCAGCTAATTTTGGCAAAGTTTGGAGCAAATGAGAAAGCTGTTCATGAGGCAATGCTGTTTGCAGGCAACACTAAGTTCAAAGTCACGCTGATGAGGAGTGGGAGACTGGCAACACCCACAGCTATGACATGAGGTGTGGAGAAAGGTAATTCTCAGCACCCTCCAGGATCACATCAACCACCTTCTAATAACCAAAGATACTCAACCATACCAATACTGAATCTCAACAAGAGGAGATAAAATGCTCAGCAGACTTGAACTTCTGTCTTGTAACACTGCAGTACAGTTTGCTCTGCAAATAGCTTTGGGTTTTGTGGATGGGGAGGTTAAATAGATGCTTTTTGCTTGGGTGCTGACATTTGCACGAATACAAAATGACTTGAGAGGATGTGAATTTCCGTTTGGGTCTAAAGCTGAGCTGATTCATGGACTGGCAGCAGCTGCGGGGTCTGACAATTTGTATCAGTCAAACCAGAGGGTGATTTACCAGTGGCTGGGCTTTCGCATGGGCTTCCTTCTTAACACGCAGTTAAACATTCCTCTCCATTCCAAGCTGGGCTGACACAAACTGGCCAAGAAAGAGCAATCAATCATTGAGAGTTCTTTAATCAAGGGCTTCCTTGCACATTTAAGCAGTTTCTATTGACAGGGAACCTTCCTGTTCAGGAAGTGCTAGAGTGGATCTGAACATCAAAGTACAGGCGCCCTTGGAGATCAGCATTTCTGGGAGCTCAGCTACAACAAACGGGAGGGGAAAAAAAAAAAAACAAAAAAAAGCAGAATACCTAGTAGCTGAATCAAAACAACAGACAGTTTCTGCTTTCAGAGCAGTGAAAGCACATTTCAGCAGTAGTTGAAGCCAGTTTTGTGCAGGTTCATACCTGCAATACTTGCGATGCAGGACAACGTGTCAGACGTGCCTCCTTCCTTCCAAAAAGGGCATACAGACCTCCCCATCAGGCCAGCGTTCTCCCCAGTCCCAGCGCCATCTCCTTGGCACAGACGGCTCTGGGCTCTCATCCACAAAAGCTGGCCCCACCATTTCCCTCTGGTTTCTTGAAGGAAAGGGGAGTAATAGGCAGCCCACCTATTACAGCAAACAGCCTGTTGCTTGGAACTGCTTCACCAAGCGCAACACAGCGGGTAAATGCACACCATAGCACAGGCCGCTGTTAGGTGTGCGAGGATGGAAGAAGCTACCGACCACCGGGAGAAGAGCGTGAGTTACTGCTGGGGTGGGAGAGGAGATGGGGTACCCCACAGCCTCAGGGAGAAAGCGTTGCAGAACACCCAAGGCAGAAAGCAGAGAGGGATTTGAACAATCCTCCAGGCAGGGACTGAAGAGAGCTTCAGGGAAAGGGACACAGGGGAACATCCAAAACAGATCTGTAGGAAACACAGAGAGAGGCAGGCAGGCAGAGAGCACAAGGGTCTCCACAGCAAAGGCAACACACACATGCACAAAAAAAAAAAAAAAGGAAGGATGTAGTAGAGAAAGGCTAGAAAATCCAGTGCTTCAGGCACATGGCGCTTGCAACCTCCCAGGTATGAATGCGTGAGCCCGAAGAGGCTGCAGCGGGTATTTGCAGTTACCCAGCTCTCCCCCATTCAGACCGGGGCAGCAGCGGCTCACCCGGGAGACACCCAGGTGTCAGTTTTAGCAGTGAGAAAGAAGTGGCTTACCAATAAAATGCAGCTAGTTCTTGCATTAGCTGTCCAGCAAGGCACAGACACACCACGCAGGAGGTTAGGACAGGATGAGAATAAAAACTCCAAACACAACTGCAAAGGCAGAATATAATTACACAAGCGGAAAGTGCCTTGAATCAAAATCCTCAGCTTTGTGGACTTTTGAAGTCAGGAAGACTTGCAGCACAGTTTCTAAATACCTTTGGCTGGGGCTCTGTGTCTTACTAATCTTATCCTACAGAACACCTGAGGAATGAGCAGTCTTCATCGATCAAACCTGCGCAGGCTACGGCCAAGGGCATACACTTGTGAACTGCACCCAGACAGACAAAGTTCAATAAAAGCTCTAACAAGGTCTTCACAGAGGAGTATCCATGACAACTCCGAGCACCTCTTCCCCACCCTACCAGCCTTCTTTAAGGAAAACACACACAAGGAAAACCCCGTCCTAAATTTGCCCATCCCTTGTCCTGTCCATTGCTAAATCCCAAGGTGTAGGTACAGCACTGAGCGTTATATCTCGTGCAGGGCAAGCAGATCCAACACACCCCAAAAAGTGTCAAAGATCAAGCATGTTTTTGTCAGGTCCCAAGTACACAGCTGAACACTGGAAGGACTTCAGATCCGGATCTCAAGTGCTTCTTTTCCCGGTGATCATAAGCTTTTGCTCTCAAATTCCCCAGGCCAATGGCTTCTCTCTCTAGGAATCTCAGCTGCAAGAAAATGGTTGGTGGTTGTTTTTTTAAGCCACAGCCATTAGCTTGTGCTTGGCTAGAATTATAATAAAAACCACCTTAAATCTTCCTTTTGAGGAAGAAGCTTCTGCTGCAGCTCTAACTCACTGCAGAATACAGCCTCCCCTACGCAAACGGCTGCATCGCTGAATGTGTATAAAGACAGAGTGTCTCCAGTAGTCCTCACCCACCTGTTCTCCATTCTGTAACTGCTGTCGCCTCCCCAAAACAGGTAAATTAAAGACTGAATAGTCTGTTCTCTCATTCTTTCCCAGACCACCCAAAAAGACTCAGTCAAACTTCCTCCTTGAGCGTTTAACCCTTCCTGCAACCTACCAGGGAAAAAATCCTAAGGGAATGATCGCTTGTGAGAGCTTTCCCCTTCCTCTGCAACTGTCTGCATCAGCATCAAGGAGTCCACAGACTGGATTATGTCCCAGACTCTTCCCTCAAAGCGCACGTGTAAGTCCTGGTGGCAAAGAAAGGAGGAAAGAAACTTTCTTTACTGGAAGCCCACGTGGCTTCTAATGTCAAGATACCAGGATTCAGCTCCCAGCACTGCCACCACCCTAATCGCTGCCCTTGGGTAAACCATTGGCTCCCACCACCATCTCCTACAACTCAGAGCCCTAGACCAGAAGCACTGGTACCTTCACCACAGCTGCACTGCAGCTCACTTAGGCTTTCCACGACAGCTCAGAGGCTTCAAAGTTTACGGAAAATCCGTAAGATGCAAATGAGGTTCCTCCAATCCAATCTGGGATTCCCAAGCAAAGGGCAGGTTGGTACATGCTCTGCCAGTGTTCCCACCATTGCAAGTCAAACAGAACAATTTGTGAGATTGCAGGAAGGCCCTCATCAAAAGCTGAGTGGGCTGGATCCACAGCACGGCCTGCATAGAGCTTTCAAGTTGCCCTGCTAACGTGATGGATCTGTGCTTCCAACAGAGAAGACAGCATCTGCATCCCACTCAAAACCCAAGCAATATTCAAGCGATCTGGACTTTACAGATCCTCTCTTTTTTCTCATTTGATTACCCCCTCAAGGCTTTCAGTTCCTAACAGTGAATTCCTCAGCTTCCCACAGAAATGCCTGGACAGGACTTCAGATGTTCGCATCACAACCCAAACAAAACTCGCTGCCTCCAGAACAAAACATGCTGTGCCTATACTGAGGGAGAGCTAGGAGAAATAGAACAACAGCAAAGCATGACTTAGATCTCTCTGTGGGAGCTTCTCAGGAGAGCACTCAGGGTCTGACACCTCTGGTGTGGGGCATTTAGAAGCCAGTGGATCAAATCAGCAGGTGGAGCCGGAACAGGGATGCCCAGTGGTACCCTGTGACAGGGCAAGCATGCCTGAAGGACCAGTGGCCTGGCAGGAAAAGCTGCTCCATCATTGCCAAACTGCTCCTCTAACAACTCCTCTAAAGAAATGGGATAGATAGGACTACTGCTCCATTCCCCAACGGTGCCCCCTCATACCTCTTGCTTCAGTTCTTCCTCTTCGAGCTCACATTCCCAGCACTCCACAAAATCCATAGGGACTACTCGCTTTCCAGGTGGCATCTCCCTGCCAGAGCCGCGCTCCCGTTTCGCAGCCTCCCCACGCCAGGCTCTGTCTGCTCGGGAGCGCTGCGAGCAACGGCCCAGAGCAAAAGCCATCTCTGATCAGATTCTCAGGGAAAGAAGCTGAACTTGCAAGGCCTTTATGTACCTATATGCAATTCCTCCTCAGTCTGGCTTCCTCAGCAATGCAAGCCCTCCCGAAGGGCACTCGAGGCGCGCACAGGCAGCAGGAGCCCTGGGCCCTTTCGGCCCTGCCTCGGGAGTGGGTGCTAGGCAGGCAGAGCTGCCCGTCTCCTAACGCAAACACCCACACTGCATCGCCCGTTTGGCCTTGGGGTCAAGACGTGCAGGTTGGTCCGTGTCCGGACTCGGTCAGCCTACCATGTCACGCAAGAATAAACTGCCTAGCCAGAGCAGAGAGAACCAGGGGACTGCAACACAGGACACCCTCACTGGACCTCACCTGGGAAGATGAGCTACCGAGGGAAATGCCAGGCCGTGGGAAGCAACACTGCTCCTCCAGCTGACGAAGGACAGGAGGCACCATACCAGCAGCCAAAGTACCCAGGAACCAAGATGCTGAGACCAGACTGCAGCTTTTTCTCCTCACCTGCTGATCTGGAAAGCGGGAAAGAGCCTCCTCACTGGCTTGCTGCTGGAGGGAAGGGGTCATTGAGCCTGTAAATATCCAGGGGACAAGTTATTCAGTGCCCAGCTCTCCTTCCTATTTACATCTCCCGCCTCCCCTTGCTGACTGAAGTTGGACTGTATCATCTCCAGAGGTCACTTTGAACCTCAGAGATTCTGCTCTTCACCTCAAATTAAAGTTCATGTAAGCTTGCACGAAAATAACTACCAGAACAAATTACAGCCTATTTAATTCCTTTGGTTCCAGTGTGCCTGAGGAGCCCCAGAAGGATGCGCTTGTTTTGTTTACCCGGCATCCATAGCTGCTCCTGCTGCCCGTCTGTCAGGCAGCCTCACTCAGACCTGCACCCTGGCCCGGGCATCCTTAGCTGGACCCCTCTGAGCACACGTCAGGCTTATGACATTTTTCCATCTATAACCGAGTGGATCTGGGCAGGAACCTTTGTACCATTCCCTTTGAAAAGCTCCAGTGACCTGCCGCAACACTCAGCAAAACCCACCCAGCAGAGTCAGCACTGTCCCCTCCCCTGGCAACTCAAACCCACGGTGCAGCCCTGCCTCAACTGCCCCATCATCAGCCATTCAGGCGTTTTCCCCTCTCTTTCTACGCTATCAAAAAGGCAGAAAAGCAGCCACAGATTAGGAAAAGGATCCCTGTATGGCTGGAGTTAAGAGGTTGAGCAGCAGCAGCAGAGTTATGGCCCATCAGCTGAGCCCTGGTAACTGGGCACGTGTTTACACCAGTAGCTCAGTAGTTGCAGTGATTTAGGAGGCTACTGCCCTGTGCTGCCCATCCTGCCTTGCTGCTGGAGATTATTACACCATTAGCTAACACAACAGAGAGGAGCATGTGCCAGGCTTTTCACTCCCGGTCTAGCAGATCAACCATCCGCAGTCTGCACTCAACCTCAGGGCATGAGCTGCAGGGGTGAGGAACTGGCAAGCTTTCGCTTCGTAATCTGCCAGATCTAAATCCATCACAGCCTCTGGGTCACAGCCATTAGCCTGCAGCGGGAAAGAAGTAAAGCACTATAGTTTTAACAGCTTTGGAAAACATGTTAGTGGAGCAGCAGTTTGTCTTCGAAATGGGCTAAGAGCCTGCATAGAATCTGCAGCCACAAGACCCTGCGCAGGAACCCGTGCCTACAGCAGCACTGGCAACATCACCCCAAGTCCCACCGTGCCAGCTCGGTTTCCACAGACCATCAAAAACTTTCCCTCACAAAACATACTGGGCACCCAAGCTTTTCACGGTAGGTCTGCAATCACAGCCCTCTCGCCAGTCGTGCTTCTGGACAAATACTGACACTGTCCCACCAGTGGAGAAACTCAGACCCAAGAGAGTTACAAAGACTTGTCGCTGCAATAGCACATCAGGAACAGAGCGCGATAGGCTTTCATTAGACAACAGCCCTGACGTAGCCCATCTTGGAGGGGCAACTCCATTAGAGGTGTCCTCACCGCGTCTCACGGAAATGGATCTTTTCACTCATTAATCTTGGCCGAGCTAACCCTTCAGGATGGCCTTTGCAGCAGCGAACACCTGCCTAGCTCTGTTGATGGTCTAGCACTGGAAGAGGAAGGAGGCTGCGAATGCAAGGCAGGGGGAGGAGGAGAGGCAGGGTCTAACACGGGTCCATGTAGTACAAGTCCTGCTTGCTTTGTTTTGGGGCTGACTTTAAAAACTGGAGCCATTCAGTGCACAGAGACAGGCACATGGTGCATAAGGAGTGTCTTGTTCCCTAAGTGCTCTGCACTTAGGCTGATGCAGCCCACGTGGAGAGAAACCGGATCAGAGCGCCAGGACACACAGCCAGTCGGGGCAGACTGAAAGAGCCAGAGTCTCTTTCTCCTACAGAAAACACGACTGAAACTTGAGAAAGCCGGTAACAGTGCTCACCGGTGACAAAGGCTGCAGCAGAGCAGAAGGCACCGTACTGTCCTCCACACCCTCGCAGCCCGGGTGAGGAAAGGCAAACTTAAACTGCAGCACTGGAGCCTCAGATCAGAAAACGGGAAAGCCAAAGCGACGCTGGGCTAGGCTGCCCGGCAGCCTCCGCCACAGCCAGCTGCGTGCCAGCACTGTCAGAAACACCAGCCTGGTCCTGGGCTCCGGAAAAGGGCCAAGTGACCTCCAGAGGTCTTGTTCACGCCTTCCTTTCTCTTGGAAAGAAGACATTGGAAAAGTATTAGAGGCAAATGCTGAGAAGTCAGAATGTAAAGATCATTTCTGCGATTGATCCTGACTGAATGAATTGACAGGAATAACACACAAGGTTGCTCTGCCCACCAGGAGAGGAGGTGAGGACGTACAACAAAGGGAGGCTGCCCCTGGCAGCCCAGGCTCTTCTCTGTGTACGTGCAGAGTGAGAAGTAGGGAGCCTGGAAGATGGGGGACTGCAGGAGAAAGAAAGGGTCTTACAGCAAAGGCAGGTAAATAGCAGGTTGGGGAAATAATTTTGGTTTTTCCTTTTGTGCCACAGGTTCCCTGTCTGATGCAGGTACGGCAACTGAAGCGTTCTCTATGTGGTCCTTGAAGGAGCATCCTCATCCTCCGCGTACTTGACCTGACAGTGATACCCAACAGTCCCCAGTGCAAGTGAGGCACACGGGAGATGACGCCATACTTCTGAGGAGATAGCAATGGTCTGAACCATAGCTGTATCACTAACAACTGGTTTCACTGGAAAGAGAGGGAGATGAATTCATCACTATTTAGAAGCAGACACAAATACAGTAAAGCATGTTTGGGTGGGCTGGGTCCCATATTGATTAAAAAGAATTTAAAAAACCCTACCAAACCATATATGAAACTACAAAGGACTTACCGATCAAGGGAATGTTTTGTGCAGAAAAACTCTATAGAGAGAAGAGAATGGAGATATTGGAATAAAACCCACCACTCACAACACAGCCCGCCTACAAGGCCAGTTAAACGACTTGCTCTACAAGACAGAGGGGCTCTGATAGACGCTGCCTTGACAGAGCTCGTCTCTGTGAGCAGATACGGCTACAAGTCCCCTAAAAGCAGTCAGGAGAGAGCTGATAACGAGGGAAGCTATCACCAAGGGACACTGAGGAACAGCTAGGAGAGCATCTGGGGGGCAAAGCCCCAACTTTTTTTTAAGACCAAGAACACCCCACACAAAGAAACACCTCCTTTTTTTTTTTTTTTTTTTTTTTCCTTCAGTAACAATAGGACTTTGCGCAAAGTTACCTGTAAATGGAACAGAACTAACGAGGTATTGATTGCCAATTTCCCAGCAGAGAAGCAATTCTCAAGACCACAACATTTGCTGACAGCTGGAACAAGAGGAACAACGGTCACATCAAGAGTCCCACCCTGTTTTCCAAAGAGACCACCTGGGTTCGCGTTCCCGTCGAACTGAGGTATTAGGGACACAGAAGCTCTCGGAGAAAACAAGCGGTTAAAAAGGGGTACAACGAGCTCAGGAACAAGTGAGCGCAGCCTGAGGCAGAACGAAAAACCCTGCAAAAGGGACGGAGGGAGCTTCCTGGAGAGGATGCGGTAACTTGCACACGGGCCACGGGAAAGTCTCTGGATACAGCGGGAAGCTCGGCTGGT
>KL289527.1:0-13934 GCA_000699545.1 Podiceps cristatus
GGGGGGGGGGAACCAGCCCACATCAAAAAAGATCTTTTCCTTTTCCTCCATGCAAAAATAAAATATGCCAGGACAAAGTTTATTTGATGGACTTCCACCTATTTCCCTTTCGGATAAAGGAATATATTTTTTGCCCTATCTACCAAAGCATCTGTCACTACAAATACTCCTAGCAGAGTTTTGTTTACATTTTATGCTTATTTTGTTCCTTAGTTTTTTTTTTTCCTTTCCCCAACTCTTACATTCATATCAGTGTGCTCTGTTGTCAAGCATCATTTCCACTTGTAAGAGTGAGATGATTAAGCATGCAACTGTCCCCTTGTTACTGTATTCCAGGATCATTCAATAAAACAGATAGAATCTCAGCTTCTTCCCATAACCTTGTGTTTTCTTCTTTTTTGTATGTGCCTGTGCACTTGTTTGCCATTTTTTAAGTCCTTGCACAGAGCAAAAATAATCTTCAAAGGATAAATGAAAGGTGCAGCTAATCTTCCTGAAAGCTAAACATTTAAACACCCCTCTGGAATCATTCTCACTGAAGAGCTGGGATGCATCCTGATCTGGAGGACGCTCTCCACTCCCAAGGAATTCCTCTTGCTTTACCCAGCATGGGATCAGCAGAAATTCCTCCTGGTAAACACAACTGACTTCTTTTCATGGCTCTCCTGGCAGCTGAGGGGTTCAGGTGGTGGGGTCAATGGGAGCGGTCTGTGCTCCGAGAGAAACGAATTATGCTTCTGGGCACTTTCTGCTCTCCTTTCTGGTGGTCTCCAGTCTCCCAAGTCACTAGTTCAACTCCACACAGAGGTTTCACAGGAGGCTAAGCACCCTTGTGAAATAGCCTCAATCGTAAGTGAGGTTCAAAATGGCATTTATTGCAGAGGTTTTAACCTGGAGGAATACTAGTAACATTAAGAAACCCTTCTGTCATTGAAATTAGCAGCAAATCCTCCAAGGTGCACTGTGGTCAAATCTCTGTCTCCCCATTCCCAAAAGTATCTCTGTTTTGCTTATGCAATGACAAACATGCACTTTTGCTCTCATAGGGTACAGCACAGCTCAAATACTTTAAGGTAGTGAAACAGATTTACACACACCCAAGCACTTATAAATTAAAAAAAGCTAGGTTTCTAGCCCTGAAGTAAAGCTTGTCCCCAAGGCCTGTTTTCCTACGCATACTTTAAGGTCCCTCTGCAATGCTGGTGTAGTTGAAAGAAGATGAAAAGGAGAAAAAAACCCAAGGCCTTCAAGATTCAGTACGGTTATAGAAGAGCCAGCTACAGACCCAGATGACGCTGCTGAAATAATATATTCCAGAGTCTGTCAGCTGAGTCCTGCTGCTGTCAAAGTATGTCCTGTGCACGTGGCCACAGCTGTTGACTTCACTATTAGAAGAGGTCAGTGTGAAGGAGAAAAGAAAGGTATTAGAAAGACGATCAACAATAAGTGGCAAAAAAACGTTCAGTGATTGCATGGCCTCATTTGTACTCTGATTATATTATTCTGATAAAAAGACAAGCCATGCAGCGGCCATTACGTAAAAGCAATAGAAGATTGGCCTCTGCAGAACTGTGAGGAGCCATTTCACTCTCAGGCAAGAACTTCTAAGAGATCAGGCTGACAACGCTGGAAATAGAAAACTTCTCTTTGCCTCCATTATACCTGCCTAGTGGCTACTGACCGACTGTCTTGCAGCACACTGAAAACATAGAGTAGACATTGCATACCCTGCCTGGAGGGACTGGAGTCAGCCGTCATGATTGCCAAATCCTGCTCAGGCTTTGGAAAGCCCAGATGCAGTAGTGCTTGCCCAGTGCAGGCGGAGGCTCCAACAGAGCCAGGCAGCGAAGCACTGTGCATTCAACAGCAGCAGTGTCCCCTCTCTTTCCTCTAGGTCTGAGCAGTTTCTCATCACAGAGGAACATCATTCAATCTTTGGCTTCTCTGTTGAGAGAATGAAAAGTTAATTCATACCAATGATTTCCCAAAGATGGATTCCTTAACTCCTTAAAACTACTGCTCTGCTTGTTATAAGTCTGTCTCACAGCCGGACGACCTTTTCTCACCATGATGGCTGGCACAAAGGCACACTCAGCCTGAACACTGTGTCTATGTGATCTCTCACATGCTTGATTTCAGTTTTGTTTCACATACTTTCAAAGAAACCACCATACCCTAACTTCTTAAATTCCTGTGTACATTGGTTCCAGGTCTGCCAGCCAGGCTAGATAATACCATCCCCTCTGCAGATAGGAGCAAGAGACATGATGTGCATGAGACATTCACAGAGCTCCATTCCCCTCACAGTCAGGCTCCGATCAAAGCAGGTATGGTTTTCAACTCATGATCACTGAAGGCTCAAACAAAACATCTTCACGCTTTCCTACCCCACTACCATATGATGCTTTATGACCTACAGCATCATCAGTAACAGTGTTTGGACTCTTGCTTTTAATACTTTCCAGTGAGGAGAGGAATGAAAAACTCTCCCTTCCACCACTGGCAAGTGCCAGGCAAGGAGCCCCATGTCTTTCGCAACTAACGCTACAGAATCTTGCAGAAGACTGTGGCTTCAGCAGCTGAGGGACGCATTCGGACCCCACCCTTACAGGACTGTCAGTGCAAAGGGTGAAAGGCCTGCACCATATGCTGAGAAGACGACAGAAGTAGAACGCAACCATCCACTCGTTTTCTTCTGATTGTGTCGGAGGGCTGAGCAAACATCTGGCATGCCCAAAGATTTGAGAGGCCCCAAAACCAGACTGAAGCATAAACCACTAGGTCTTCACAAAGGCTAAGGAAAGGAAGAGGCTGGAGAAACTATTTGGCTCCGCTGCCAGATCAAGCGGCCATCACTTGTGTTGTCTATTTTATGAAATCCTTAAGAACCAAATCGTACTGGCATTATGAGATACTGATCAAATCTCCTGGGCCATAATTCTCACTCTGACATTTTATTTGGCTCACAGCCTCGAATTAATCACCACTCCCTGCCTCAGTTTCCTCACAAACAGGAATGGATGCATTCAAATTACACTCACCTGAAAGGCATGCTGTAAAACTTAATTAAGCCCTGAAAAGCACTCTGCAATTGTGAGATGAAAAGGTGCCATTAAAGGCTTCTAGTATTGTATTTCACTAAGACTCTCAGAAATATTTTGGATGGAGTTAAAGAGAGAAAATAAAAGGGGAATAAATCATAAACATTGCAGAATAAATGCTGCCCGCCCCTTCTTATCTGTAACTCACAAGGCATATAGATTACATCTAAATAATCCTTTGTATGAAAAACTGTCCATACATTTGCACGCAAGATGTAAGGACAACACCGGTTTTATATGAAAAGGAATATACGTGTTTCCTTGCACACCCTCGGAGAAGTTAAAAGGGTTAATAAAATATAAGTTGAGATCAAAAGAAATCTGAGGTGACATTTTGGCCTTGAGGCCTTCTCTTGGCTGTGGGAAAACAGAATGAGGCTGCTCTGCAACCTACAAGCTGAAGTACAATTAGTGATCTTTTCAGACTGCATGTTTTTTTCCAGGTTCAATCTGTATAGAAATGAGCATATGCAGTGAAAGCACTGTGAATTTAGTTTTTCCAGTGGAGAATTACTAACAGTGTTAAAGATGGAGACAACTTGAGAAAATTCAAAGTTCTGTAATTAGAAGATTATACCCGCCCAGATCAGAAGCAGATAAAACGTTAAAATCATCATCATAAAATGCACTCAAAAGGGAAGGGCTTGGTGCATGTGTGTGCAGCTGCAGTGTCATGCACACATCCTGAGAACAACTGGAGGCAGTTGGCCTTTCATCTTTTGACTCAAGACCTCCCCAAGACCTATGCATTACAGCACGAAGAACCACACACTCTATCAAACACTGTTATTTACATAACACATGGCAGGGAGTGGTTATAGAATAAATCAATACTTTGTGATATTTGTTACAAGCCACATGGCACTGCTGAGTGTTTCTAAGTCCTTACCCAGGGTCTGGCTTAAAGGGAGCTTGTTACAGCTATATTAAAATTGCCAAATAAGTAAGGTTACCAGAGAACTGCACTGAGGCATTTTTTTTCCACTGGACTGTAGCCTAGTGAGGGCAGAGCTTTCACTTACAGGCCAGCTCCTAATCTGACCCTCTCCAACACAGACTCTTCTTTTGTGTATACTACAAGGTGATCTCCTTTCCCCACTATGCCCCCTCCCAATTAAACTGATTCCTAAGCATTGCTGAAATTACAGCTGTGGACAATTGCTCTAGATTCAGTGACATACCTCTTAAAAAACCAAACCAACCAACCAAAACCACCACCAAAACTAGAAACCCACAACCACAATTGTTCACTACTGAGACTCTGCCTGTGTAGACCCCTGCTTGGGGACAGCGGTGTAGCTACACAGTGGGACAGCTATACAGTCTTCCCTTGGGTCCCTGGGCTAGGAGGTTTTATGTGAAAGTGGAACTTCCAGCAAGCAACGAAGGTGTAGGTACCTATTGCTCTTTATCGAGTATATAAGGAACCTAGAGACCTAGCTTACACGTGGAGGCTAGATAGCCAAAATTTTGTTATGTGAATGCTGAATACCCTGCACAAAAATCTTTGGGCATCATGACAAGCTCTTGTATGAACAGCACAAACAGAAATTAGATTTTGTTTTAAAAACACAATCAGGGAACCCAACTAACCTCTCCAGTTTCATCCTACCAAAGCATATTCATTAAAATCTCTGGTTTAGTGAAGACTGTGTTTTAGAATGCTGAAGATGCTTAAAATATAACGCTATCAATTCCGAACACCAGAACAGCTGAATGCATGACAACATTCAGTAAGCTGCAAATTCACTGGGACAAAGTCCACATTTTCACTTTGTGTTGGCTCAGCACCTAGCACATCGTTCACAAATAGGCCTGATAAAGTATTTAAAAATACTAAGTGGCAGTAATTGAGAAATACGATCCATTATACTAGAGATACAGCTATTAAATAATAATCTAAAACCGACTAAATAAAAATTCCTCTCAGAATGCAAGAGACAACTTGTGTTGTGTAAAAAGGACAACAGTAAACAAAATATCCCGTTAATGTTCTTTCTTCTGTAGTAAGAATACAGACAATCACAAAAGGTAAGGGAGAACAAGGTATTCATAATGACATGCCAGCCCAGCAAGGAATCTCCACTGAAGTCAAACAAGTACAGAAAAACAGTAACTTTCAAGAACTGTGAGGCTGCATGAAGTAGTAACAAAGATGTTGCATAAGGAACTTGCCAGACAAACCCTTTCTAAACAGCTGAACAGCTAAATTAAAAAAAAAAAAAAGAAAAAAAAAAAGAGAAAACTTAAGAAAAAGAAAAAAAAAAAGTTGAATTACATGTTAGAAAATAATTTAATGGAAAGTCACCTGAAATATTCAACTATATGTTTAGATACTAGCATAAAACTGGGTATAAAAATTTTTAAAATTCAGCCTTTTCTTTATTCTACTGATCAGAGTTCATACATCGGTCATCTGCTGCCTCAGCTACATCAACATCTCTTTTTTTGTGGGGTCTCACAGCTTTCTTACTCCCTTTGTTTCAATGGCCATTTTAAATATTTTTCTCTTTTCATTCTCTTCCTTCTCAGCTCCTTGATTTCCACTTATTATAAATCAAGTTCAAAACACCATTTTAGAGCACCACAAAACACTGCTGTTGGACCTCTTTCTTCACTACTTCTTTCACTATTCCTGCTCCTTAAAAGAACTATCAGACTTCTTTGGACTATCTGAGTCTTCCTGCTGTAGTCTCTTATTTTTTTTGTGACAGCTTTGAATTCACTTTTGCCAGAGGCTTCCCATAGAAAACTCATATGTTCAATTGCACAACCATGCCCCTACTTCCTATTTCACACCTTTGAGATGTCTGTAGACTAAATTTTTCAGAGCAAAGAAAGCATTAATTGATGTTAGCAATTTCTATTAAGTAGTCTTATGCACATCCACAGTGTCATATACACTAACCATACACAAACTCCCCAAGAATAAATGATTTGAGGGAACTACCCCTTGGGAAATTTGCAGAGACTGTGTTAAACTCAAGTTTTTAATATTTCAGTAATATTTTAAAACCACTGATCAGATGATATAAAGAGCTGATACAATAATTAAATTTGCAGATGATATGAAATTAGGAAGTGTTGCAAACATAAGTGAAGACAGAGAAATAACACAGAGGATCTGAGAAAGCTTGGAAATAAGAGCAGGAAATAACAAAATGAAATTCATCCGGGAAACATGCAAAGGTACTGTACATCTGGGGGAAATATTTCAAAATTAAATACCAACGGTAATCCGATCTTGTGGTTCAAGGTGTAAACTGATTGCCACAGCTGAAATAATCCTCTCAAACCTCCTGCTCAGCAACATATAACTGGCAAGGTACATTATGAAGGGTTTTGAAAGATCAGGCACAAGCTATTTTTGGAGGCAGGATCCCTGTCTCTTACAGAAAATCCTCTGCAACGTCTATATCCAGAGAAATAGCCAGGTTCACTGAGAGCACATTCCTACTCTCAGGCAAGCAAAATATTTGCTTACCTTCCCTCTTTCATGCCCAACAGTTACCTCCATCCCCCCGTTTGTATGCTTACTGACAGTTCAGCACTGCGGCAGTGGGACTAATGGGACAGAACAAGTTGAAAAGAGCAGGGGAAGGGGATGCCAGGCTAGTTAGAGGGTGAATTATCTGGGCTCTTAGTATTCCCGACCTCTGAGAAACTGCCTCAGCTACTTTTCACTCTCAGCGGCCACAGGGACTGCTATACCAGACAAGCAGTAATGTTGTCAGAAACACAGAACCAGATACTCAGTTGATGTCAGTCAAGGTTTTTCTGCTGACTTCAAAGAGAATAGAAAATTTAATGTGAGTTTGCAGTGAAATAGGATATTGAAATGCTTCAGTGCAGCTTAGTTTTCCGTCCTCAGGCTTGCCACAATCAGGAACTAGAGAAAAGATGAGGCTTTGTACAGCACTGACAAAACCTCAGCAAATGCATCACAATGCTTTGGCCTTTGAATGCCATCAACTCATAGAGAAGCTGTAAGGAGTTGAATGTAAATCAATAACAATGAAAGATCTCAAACAGATGGACTTTGAAGAAAGTCACTATCTTATTTTGTTACATGTAAAACAAAAGACAAGAAATGTCATTAAAATAAATAAATTCATGATACCCCTATAGGACATCAGTCACTCCCTCTGCTTCATAGCAGAGCTTCTGCTTAGGAATTAGCTTCCTACTACAGATCTAAATAAACAGCACATATATGCTTACACGTTCCCTGCCCTGTTCTTCCTAGATAAACAACAGGAATGAAATTGGAGACAGAGATGAGTCATTGGTTTCACCACTCATTTAGATCTGTTCATTGTCTAACACCACCCCCTCCCCCAATGTGTTCAGTTGATTCAATTTATTATGAAATTCCAGAGGTGCGAATGGCTGGACAATAGCTTAAGGAGTCTTTGCAGCTGGATTACCTCCCATCACCGAAGTCTAGTATAGTTCCACACAGGCCAAGAAAAGGATTTCACGTAAATTAAATTGAGATTGAATCTCTTTCCAAAAGGATTTGCTGTAGCATAAAGAACAAATCATACACTTTTTCACAAGAATTTTTGAGTCAAGTTTACAGTTTGTGTCAAGCTAAGTTGATAGCCTTTGCTTCCATCTGATCAGTCTAAAGGCAGTCTCCTACAGTGCAGCTATCCTTAGAAAGCCATACCGTGCCTTGGTTTTGGGTGGGACAGAGTTAATTTTCTTTCTAGTAGCTGGTATAGAACTGGGTAAGGAGCTACGCTTTGGATTTGTGCTGGTAACAGCGTTGATAATGCTAAGCATATAAAGCTGAGAGGGAGCACAACCAGGACAGCTGACCCAGAGTGGCCAAAAGGATATTCTCTACTGTAGGATGTCACGCTCAGTCTATAAACTGGCAGAGACTTGGCTGGGCTGCTGCAATCGCTGCTCAGGAACAGGCATTGGTTAGTAGGTGGTGAGCAACTGCATTGTGCATCACTTGTTGTGTATATTCTATTATTATTATTATTATTATTATCTCTCTCTTCCTTTGCTGTCCTATTAAACTGTCTTTATTTCAACTCACGAGTTTTACCTTTTTTCCATTCTCCTCCCCATCCCACAGCGGGGACGGGTGGGGTGGCAGCGAGCGAGTGGCTACATTGTACTTGGCTGCCGGCTGGGGTTAAACCACGACATACTGAAACATTCAAAACGTCCGTTCCTTCCTGGTCTCAGGGAAATTAGATTTCTCAGAGTATTTTTAATAGTAAATGGAAGGAAATAAAAAAGAAAAACCCCACATTTTCTGAATAAACTCATTATAACTGTTGCCAGCTCGTCACACTGGAGTGGGTTGGAAGTGCCAAGAAGAATATGTTAATAGGACTAAAAACACCTAATGAAGAGACTGTTAACATGTTGGTACCAGAGGGATAAGGATGAATTCTGGGTAAGCACAATACTTGGACCTTAAGTGATCTGTGGCCTGTTCCTCACTGTGCCACATATTTCCTGTACAAATCCAAATAAATGGCTTTATATGTACCTTAATTCCAGGTCTGTGAAGCTAGTACTTTCTCAGCCATGTCTACTCATGCTGCAAGCTATGTACATGTATCGTGTATCTCACAATAGGGGACAGATTTTGAAGAGAGGAGAGAAGGTATTTCCAAAGCAGGTAATACTGTAACAGGCAACTGTCCCTGTCACATTTCATTAGGCAAGTACATCTACAAAATGTATGTCTTCAACCAGAAAAAGGAGAAGATCTGTGGTTTGCAATCTCTGGACCAACAATTCATTATGAATCACTTTGGGTGGGCTGAACTTGCACTTAATCATCAAAACCTATGCAGAGGTTATGGGTAGCACCATTATGCAGAGTCAGATATCTCTGTCTCTCTATGGCATGTAGGTTTTCCAGCAGTCACGAACCCCCACCCTCTACAAGCTCTTTATAGTATATTAGAAGGTTGGGCATGAAGATGGAAATGCAATCGTGATATAATGGAAGGTGGTGCCTGATACTATCAGGGCTTTTAATATTAGTCTCATTGCCGCAGGGTTTGAGCACTTCCAGCTCAAGTTGGGTGCTGGCATCATCCAACTGTCTGATAGAGAGACCTGCAGGCAAAGTTGTGGTTATGAAACTTGAGATGAGCAGATCTTCTATCTGTATAATGAGCTAATTAAAAATTAATTTAAACATAGTCTGTATAAAGTGCTGAAGCATATGATGTGGGGTATAATCCTATGCTGGATTTGACAACCCACAGCTGCTACTGCACATTCACTGGTTTTGGATAAAATTGTATGAACCTTCTGCCAGATTCCAATGAGAATTTTCCTTCATTGAGCACCTGAGGGTCTGACTCCAGGACTCACACAGAATGGTTAGTCCGTGTGATAACGTGCAGAGATAAGAGCTCAGATCTAGAGGTCATTTGGCAGTGTTTGCACAACCACGATGCTTCTTAGGCTAAGCAACATTCTACAAAGTGAGCATGGATACATCTACTGTACTTCCCTGGTTCCAGACTTTCTCATGCTGAGCCAGCTTGTGTGTCTCAGCACTTTTAGTGTTGAGGTACCTATAAATGGGATGAAAATATCTGTATCAGTAACAAGCACAAAAGGTATTTTGCCTGCAAAGCATATAGGCCTCTGGGAATCATGTGGAGAGCTGAAAGGCAAGCTCTGATTGCATTCCTCGGCCGATGAGTCTCAGCTAGGACACGGATATATATGAGGTGTCAGGAGCTGGAAAGCAGAAATTAGAGTGCACTCAGGAAGCCATGAAAGGGAGCTCTCTTCTTGGACAGCTACCTACCATGGGCTGTAATTGAGCCCTGCCCCAAATCAGTGCTAATTATTGTACTGCAGAGACATTAGGATTAGTGGATTCTCCAATCTCTGTTCCTAGCAGCCAGGCCAAAGCTATGATATGATACTAGGGCACTGCTTGCAGGGCCAACCAGAGGAAGAGATGTCCCCTTGCTTGTCTATTTCTTAACAATAATATTGAAATATCCTAGGTCAAACAAATACTGCAATGGACTCCTTAAAAGAAAATTCTGTTTTGGTTTGAATGAGGACAACTGGATGGTTGCCTTGGCTTGGAGTCTGAAAACCACGTAAACATGAGTCCAGCTATAAGAAGCAAGATAGGAATAAAAGGATTGCTTCTGAATACACTTCTTCAGTGTGATAATTAATGTCTGAATCTGAAAACAACCACTATCACTGATGGTTCACTAAACGTAGGTATGTTGGCAGTTTGTTTACTGTGTTAGTAAATAAAACATTTCCCTTCTTGCTTAATAAGTATGTTAATTAATCATATAGAGATATAGCCTAGAAACACAACTAGGTAAGAATTACACATGGCCATACTTTTGTGGTGTTACCAGGTACAGAATTACTATGGCTCTCGGTAGGAATAGCCTTAGTCTGTGCAGAACAGAACAGCAATCGTGAAATAACACCCTACTTACTTGAAAAAAATTTTGCATAGTCAGGAAGCTTTCTCAAACAGCAGGAACACATTTGGCTGTTACTTACCACCTTTATCCTGCCAGTGTTCCCAAAGCAGAAAAGGCACAGAGGTGACAGGATTCTCTCTGTGATGCTGTGGAGGAGCCCAGGGATGGTGATCCTCTTGGATTAAGAGAGAGAACCATGAACAACAGGTGCCCCCTATCTGGCTGAGACATACAATATTTAATTTGAGAAAGAGCTTTCCATTATCCCCTTAAAAACTCAGTAGTAAAAAATCAGCGTAGAATAAACCCCTGCTTAATTTGTTGATTCTAGCCAGCTACTGTGGATTCTCATGGGAGTTCACAAGAGTTGGTTCCCATAAAAGGGTGCATCTGTACGTTTCATCAGTAGTACTGTCAGCATGCTACCTTTGTTCTGTGCTACCTACAAGGACTTTTCATAAAATTTCAAACTGAGATCAAAATGTTTTTTTTCTTTTCCCAGCATACTTACATATACACACAGGATGAAGACCATAATCATCAATTACAGCCCTCTGTCTCAATAGGACATTCCATAGAAAGGCCAGAGGTCATCTGCACAGGAGATGGGGTCTCTTGTGAGCTCTTCGAGACTTCTTTATGAAAGGAAGGACAAATTTCCAAAAGAGTTAAGCAACACCAGAGACCTTAGCACCTTCTGCTCTATGCACATAGCATGTGTCTCTTCGACCTTGCTTGCTGTCATAAAACAGAACATGTAGATGATGTTAGAGAGATAATCACAGTTCAAGAATATATACGGAGCAGAATATATAAGAAGAGATTAGACAAAACATTCGTCCCCCAATGCTCCTCCATGTACGCATGCCAAAGATTTGGTAGTCCTGACAATGAGCTTAACATTTACGAGATGAGACCTGGTTGATGCCTTCCCTGTTGCAGCTGGTCAAATTTGCAATGATTGTCTGTTACAAAAGGAAGAGAAGCAATACATTTACTGTTGAGCATTGAAAAGTAAGTTAGGAAAAAAAAAATCTTCATCATAAGGAGGAAGCACTACTCTCGCGTTCTCTAACTCACACTTCAGACCTCTGTTTTGCATGACTTTATCACATGTATTGATTGGTACTTTGTACAGCCCTTTCTTGAATTTTTACTGATTTCTCCATGAAAATAAGATTTCAACAATGACAAAATACACACCATGCCTATTCCTTCCTATCAATTATATGCACAGAGAAATTTTAGTCAAAAATTTTTGAAGACCTGAATTCTCTGAGTGAATTTTTACACAGTGCTGAATAACAAATTCTCCAGGAGCTGTCTAGAGATTGCGTGGCAGTTTACTCAACTCACGCTCAAGAACAGTTTTGAAAATCCATCTTTCAATTGCCACCAATAGAGTTTTCCCCATGTTATTTTTTTTTTTTTTAATTTTTTTTTTTCCCCAGCTTCATCTGAAAGGGAAGAGTAAAGTTATCTCACAGCAGCTTTCTTTTTAAGCTGTGGTTAGATACTTGCAGAGCAGTTGAATCTTGTGTGGGGTCCACACAACAAGTGTGAGAGGTTTGAAGTAGAACTTGATCAAAGACACTTGATTTTTATATCTTTCTCAGGCTCCTCTGACATGGCCTTTCAACCATACCTATTTTGGCATGAAACTCTTGCTTAGAAAAACTCCTTCAGTGTATGTTTTCAGAGCAGCCCTGTATGTGATGGATCCAAAGAACACAATGCCAACAACAGTCTTTTAGTTTCCATTTGCAGCAGTACCAATCTGATATATCGGGAATGTAAAACGGTAGCGGTATTTATAGGGAAGACTTTAGCTGTTTCAATGGACGACGTAAAAAAAGATGTCTTTTTATGTTGTATGTTTCTACACATATTAAGCATGTCTACATGTTTCTTCATTTTTTTCTCACCTGCTGAAGAAGCCAGCTAACAAACTAAGGCCTAAACAGAAAGAGCATAGATGCAGCTATAGTAAGCATGTGATTTCATGGTCAGCTTCATCTAGTTGAAGTTTGAAATGCTACTGAAAGGAACAGACCTTCCTTTCCACCACCTCACCCGTCTCTCTTCCATGCTTTGTGTCAGCACATGTGGTTGCATGCCTCAGCAGTCAGCCAGATCTGCTCCCCAGTGCAGCTGCCTGCACAGCTGGATGAGAGCTGCTGCTAACACAACAGCAAGGACAGAGGACAGACACTCACCCTTTCACCACCTTTTCAGCAGTTTGGAAATAGATAAGCCACAGCTGATCTAAAACTGCACTCAAGTATCACCCCTTTTTGGTGACAGAAGGAAACAACAGATTCCCATGTTATTTGCTGCACAACAAATCACATTACTGATAAAGAATAAGCCTTTGGGATATCTGACTTTATGATACCATGGTCATTGTTAATACAAATGGAAACAGATATAAGTCAGATAAATGTTTGTTTCAAGAGATGGGACAATAAATGGAAAAAATAAACGAAGTGAAAAGAAATTCTAAGAGAAGGTTTTGTAGACAGAGAACTGTAAGGCTTGAACATTCATTTTTCATTACTTTCTCATCTTCATCTCAGAGAATACTACTTCCAAAACTATATTTAATATTGGTGTCATGCTAATTAGTGCTACATGAAAAGCTGGCTTAGGAGGCAGATCTAAACCAAATGGTGGAAAAGGCAATACACTAGTGGTTTAAAAAAAGAAGCCTTTATGTTCCTTCCTATTATCCATCTCCCAATCTCTACTAAATTCACAAGGTAAAACGTAGAAAAACTTCAAGCGGTGTAAAAAGAAAAGTCTAGGGACTACAGAATAAACAGTGCAAAATCAACTTTTTTAAGAAATAGAAATTCTTGCTACTGAAGAAAGAGTAATTTAATCCCCTATCAATCAGAGAAAGAATTAAATAATAGGAGAAAAAGTGACAGCTTCCTCTGAAGCAGTTAGCACTATCCATTATCAGTGCTGAGAGATCAGATTAGATAGATCACCACTCCAATCCTGAATGATGACTTCTATCCAACTCACTGCCCTTCACATCACCACCAGTGGCACGGTGCCTCAAGAGTTGATCTTGCAAGACAGCAGGACACCGACACCAGCACTCTGTCCTGCAGCAGGATACGCAGCAGCAGTTCCCACAGCTGTCAGGAGGAGCTGTGTAGATACCTATTTCCAGGAAGGGTGGGGTGAGAGCACTTGGAACGCAACTGTTGAAACTTCAAGTCAACAGGTTTGGAACTTGGCAAAGACAACGCAGACAAATAACTCGAGGTTTGCAGGGCACCTCTGTGACTGGCATAAATCAGATGAGTACTGCTCAGTTCAAGGGAACCTGCCAATACACACAGATGAAGACCCACTCCTTTGCAATGCTCCT
>KL289527.1:13946-31641 GCA_000699545.1 Podiceps cristatus
GCTTGGATCTCATCCAGCTTTTGAGTGCTTCCTCCAGGCCAGGAAGGTGAAATCTGTGCAAAACATTTTGCTGTTCTCAACACAAAAATAAAATCACATTTGATCATGAAAGTTGATCCTCCATTTTTGCACAACAGCAAAGACAGGAAAAGGAGCTGTAAAAAAGAGTAAGGAACTTCCTCCCCCTCTTTCACATCCCCGCCCTCTAAGTGCTTTCCTGCTGCAGACAGAAATGAAAGTCAGGCCTGGATGAACCCAGTGGAGATACCCAGAGGCAGGAGAGCAGTGCTGGGCCCCTCCCAATGCCACACCACAGTTCAAAGCCCCAAAAGGCTGCAGAACTCCCACCATGCTGCAGTTCAGCTCCCCACCCAAAGAGCTGGATACCTATCAGCATACTCTCTTTTCAGCATGTCTCTATGACAATAGGTCCTGATCTTCTCTGTCTTCTACCAATATAGTCACATACTGCTCATCATTCACAAACGATGAGCGTCTGCTCCTTCGGCCCACTGTACCTCCAGCCACAGGTCAGCGCCAGCCAAAGCTCTTTAGTTGCTGAGCTTCACTGACTGCTTCTGCCTCAGCCCTCCCTTTCCATGTGCTTACTTTGATAGCTGCCTTTCTACACGAGGTTGCCTTGAGGATTTTGAGACAATGAAGCCTGTAGTAAACAGGAGCCTTGGTAATGCCAGAGAGAGCACACATTCTGCCTTGAGATGCAATGTTGCTCCAGGCATGCTTTGCACACGCAGGTCAGCCACACATCCAATGCATTGTTGTGCCTCGTGCTGGAATTAGCAAAATTATTTTCCTGTACATGCACAGCAGCCTTTTTCCTAGCAGCCACTGCCACCAGTGTCGAAAAAACACCCAGCTGATATGAAATAATGGAGAAAGCTTTTCTGTGAGCTTTTCATAAGAAGCGTGAGATTTTCCTGGGCAGTTACAGTCTGGCAACTCCATCACGGGCTGATGGGATTTGGAGATATCTCCACATTGGCAGTGCAACAGACTGCTTAGTCTTGGACCTTGCAGTCTTCAGGCCTACTGATCAAAGTATGAAATAAAGAGGTAAAATACAAATGAAACAAAGAGGCCAAAAGCAAACCAAACCTTTTCAAAACACAGCAGGATTTCATCCAAATTTAGGAAGTTCATTCCTTTGCAGAGTAAGAACTCAGATATCCGGACTGTTGATTTAGCCAATATATTGACAGTAGCAGAAGATGACTCCTAGTAGCAAGACCTGGTTGTATTAATACCAGCATCCAAAACAATTGAAATTGTCAAGGATCTGGTTCAGCCTGTGACACAAAGCCAGGTAGGACCCAAACCCTGGACAGAGACTTGAATTTTACTGTATTTCAGGGCCAATGGTGAGAAGGTTCAAATACAGAGTTCTAAGCTGCTTCTTGTATATCTTCGGTAAAACTATTGCAGTTTCTAACCTCAGCGCTTTCCCAAGATGCTGCTGTGGTGTGTGCTGAAGAGCTGGGAGAAGAAAGGAGTGGAGGAGGAGAAACAAGTTCCTCATTCTTCCCTATTGCCCTTCTTCTTGTTTTCATGCTGTTTATTCAAAGGACTGTCTTTCCAAAGCAAACGACTAGAGACAAGCTCACCCCAAATATATGTTCTCTCATGTTTCAAGCACTTGCTCTCTGTTCTTGCTGAATGCTCAGCTACAGCATGAAAAATGGATTTGTGGAATGAAGACATTTCCCCTTTGACTAGCACATTTGCAGAAGGTATGTCAAGGATCTGAGGCAAGGGGTATGGGCAAGATTTCAAGAAAGTTTTTTCCCCCCTTCTCCTTTGCTTGCTTATTGGAAGAGCAATAAATATCAAGCAGACAGGCCCTTCTCACAGTTACAAAGCCTACCTGTAACTGAGCTGGATAATTAGCAGCCTTGAAGATGATATATGACTTTCATTACCCTTTGGGACTGGAGACTAAATGAGGACAGAGCTAATTGCCGTGCAAAGCAGTTTGGCATGAATGAGAAAAATGCAGGCGCTGTCTCCTGCCAAAAAAGGGCCCTATTGCTGCTCTGATCTCATGGCTGGTTTTTGCCGCAGGAGTTCACTTGGTGTCCATAAATCATGGTCTGCTTACAGCTGAAACTGCACTGAGTCATCAACATGCAATAAGCTGAGTGACAGATTCCAGCCTGACTACATTAGAACTTCAGACTTAGTCCTCCCCTCCCCAACACTACCCATACTTAACAGAAAATTAAACCCAGACTACACAGACATGAAGGCTGTGAGAAACACAAGGCTTGTTTACTTGACAATTGTTTAAGACTGATGTTTCCAGGAAATAGTATCATGCATTTTGAAAGAGAGGGGGCCACGAGTACTGAATTTATAAAATGACCCACCGCTATAGCATTTGGTTTGTCCTTCCTTGTGTAATTGCCGATTAAAATGTATTACCCTCCTTTAATGACCTAAAGTGGCACTTTGTCATCTTAGTTGTTATGGAGATAGATTTAGTCAGCTATCTGAGAAAATATTTTGCTGCTCTTTAAAATTAGGCCAGAAGAACCTGAAATCTGATTGCAAATCTGCTTCCAAAGTGACCCGGGGCACATTAACATCCATATTGTAGCTTTCAGAAGTGTGGGCTTCTGGGGAATCTAAACCATCAATGCAAAAGAGAGTCCTTGAAGATACTCTTTTCCTCTCCCCATTCTGTTTTACAGAAGATTTTTTTGCCTTTCCCTAAAGGTACCTTAGGTATTTTTTTTTTTTCTTTTTTTTTTTTTTTTTTTTCCGTGGAAGAGATTGTGCTGAATTTGCAGTCTGGTATCCTGTCAGATCCTAATCAATTAGCCCACATCAGCTCAGTATAAGGCAGATACCAATTTAACTCACAGAGCTAAGCCTTCTGATTTTCTCTAAGGGCAGTCACATAATTCATTCTTTGTAGTGCCAAATTATATTTGACATTTAATTTAAAACTCAAGGTACCATAATGCAAAATCTCACTAAAAATAATGGTGATAAAGCAGAGGAACATTTCATTTGACAATGAGGATTTTTTCAGCTTATTTATGCACCCAAACTTTCTCCCTCCCCTACCTTTCAAAGCCCCAAACTCACCAGAGCTGGTTATCCAGGCAATCACTTCAGGTGATTTTAGCCTCTACAGGTGCTTGTGTACAGTAAAGGGGCACTTGAA
The DNA here is from genome assembly GCA_000699545.1 of Podiceps cristatus. Taxonomy (NCBI): domain Eukaryota; kingdom Metazoa; phylum Chordata; class Aves; order Podicipediformes; family Podicipedidae; genus Podiceps; species Podiceps cristatus. The sequence goes on from KL289527.1 coordinate 17,134, forward strand.
GGTGAAACAAAAAAGCTGGCTGCTGCTCGCCTTTTGGTGGGTGAGCTCTCTTCTCCCTAGCGACACATAAGCTCAAAGACATTTCACGTATCATTGCCGCTGTAGCTAGTAGAAAGAAATATTCAATAGAGTGGCTGGGCTAACTGGAATGGTTGTGTGTGCACTGGGGAAGGGGGAGTCAGCCTGTAAAGGCTGAGGTTTTTACTTTTAAAAGACCCAACACAAAAAAACCAACAAAAGTAGTTTAATGGCTTCATTCACCGTTCTCTGCCATGTGGTAACTCCATTCACAGCCACCTGGCACAACGGAAGTCTGTTGGTTCATGACGCATGTCCAGACTCTCACAATACAACTTCATGCATAGATAATAAGACCAAGTTCTCCTTCCTTGAAACGTGCAACACAGTGCCAAACCATGGGGAGTTCTAGCCATGGGCTCAGTCAGCACTTCCAGTGGATGAACAGTCAAGCTCTGATACAAACACTAGTTGAAAAAGATGTGCAGCCAACACAGATGAGTTGCTTGTAGGAACTAACTGTTTCTGCTGGCAGTGTGCAAAATACTAAGCAGCCAGTGACTTGCCTGGCTCATCCAGAACAGCTCTATGAGAAGAGAAAGTAATGGATAACAGTAGGCTCTGCTTTGTTGAGACAACACTATATAGCAATAGGCAAAGTACATTGGTAGCTCAATCCTCCCGAGAGTAACTCAACTTTTTTCCTGTCAAAAAACAGGTACTACTTTGCAATAAAACGAAGCAAACGTCTAATGTTCTCTTCCTTTATGTGCCAGCTTAGCTCTTGGGGGGAAAAGAAAATCATCACTGGTCACAACACGCTTCTCAACATAAGACGGATGACTAGAATTCTGGGACATTCGGTTTTATCATGGATTTCAGTCCCTCCTTAAGATGAGTACAGTCCAGGGATGAACTCTCATATTTCTGGAGTCTGTAGGCCACAGGTTATCTTGCTTTATTTCACATTTGCATGTTGATACATGCATATGCTACTGGGACTCGAGTTCAAAATCTTGCCCATTTGCCCATGTGAATAGATCCATTTCTTCTAGTACTTGCTATATGCTCCACATTGATTTTATAGAATACACATGGTATTATCTGGGGTATGAAGTGCAGACAGGAAATAAAGTTCCTATGTACCAGAGTGAGAGAATACATTATCAGCATACTTGGAAATGAAAGAAGCTATATTTGATGTTGATGCAGTGTGCTTATGTGACAGGCTTAAAATAGTGAAACAATTGTGATGGCATAACACTGCTGTAAGATTTTCCTACATTCCATCAAATTTCATTGTGGAATATAAAAACACAAAACCAAAAATTTTTGGAAAAGCAATACTTCAGCATTACATAACACAGAGAGCTCCTTTCTATCGTATGTATCCTGTAATTCAGCTCTTCCAGACATCCTGAGCTGAGACTGTATCAAGACCTTTATTTTCAGTAAGAGGGATTTTGTTTTTTAATTGCAAGAACAAGCGTACCCTTCACAAGTCTAGATAATTTCTTTCTTCATCCAATCATACTTTGGCTTTTATAGCATCCTGTGGCAAAGAGTTCCACAGTTTATGAATGTTTTTTTATGTGGAAAAGCACTTCCATTTGTTTAAGCACTGTTACAATTTTAAGAAATAGAGAATAAGCATTCCCTGTTACTTCTTTATACAATTTAAGATTCTACCAAGAGGAATTATGCAGCCTTTGAACCTGTTTTCTAAGTTCATTCTATTTGGCCTGTTCTCATATGGAAACCTTTCCAGAAATTGGCTCACTGCTGTCACCTTTTCTAAATCTTACATATAGAGTCTTTTTGAGTCGAGGAGAAGAAATATGTATAATTTTCAAGATATGAACCTGTTATAGATTCATATCATACACTTCATACTCAGTAATGTCCCAGAACTTTTTGCAATTGTGAATCCGTGTAGGTTTTCACAGAAGTGGGAAAAAGAATATAACTACTCACCAACTTGATAGCAGTATTTTGGCACACAGAACCACACGTGCACAAAATCTTTAGAGAGTCTCCACCAACTAACAATTTTGCACCAAATTCTTGAGAAAATTCTGCTCAGCAAATATTTTTTTCAGAATAGTGTGAATGTTTCTATAAAGGAAATAATGAAAGTACTAAGGCGACTGTATTATTCTAAGGAAGCTAGATTAGCTAATCGGCCATTTTCATAGCCTATATATATCACTAAGTTTTTATTGTTGTAGAGATAGAAGCTTTAAAAATAATGAATAGTCTAAAACAGTAGCTAAAAGTACACAGTGAGTAAATAAGCAGATTGAAAAACTGCCATTTTGTACCATGAAGAATCTTTACATGAAAGTGAAGGGATAAATGCATTGACTGAGATTTCAGACCCTCAGATACTTAAGCTGGTTCCAAGTGCCAAGAACTTAAGCACTGTCACTGAAAAACAGATAAATATGGAAATAAAATTCTAACTTAAATTTATTCTTTCTGAAGGATGTCTTTATCCTTAACCTCTTTTCATCTATACAATTTATCATATTGCTTTGTGAGGGGTGTATCAAATATGGAGAACTGACTCAAGAGTCCTTGGATTCAGTAAGGAAGCTGCTTTTTAATTACACTGTGCAAAAACATTAGCAATAAAATCCCCTTATAAATACAAACAGAAAACTAAATCATAGGGTAGGAAGCCATAAGGACTGGAATGCAGAGAGAGAGATTGAAAGAGAGGATACAAATGATCTCATGACACTTACATGGTCTAATTTCTGGAGACAATTCTACTTCAATTTACAGTGATGTAAAAATGGCTCAGAATCAGCTTGTTTACTCCTCATTTAAAATATTGCCAAAACAAATGGATTATGTTGAATCCTTTAATGATATGGGATTCTACAATTAATAGCATATACACATTTGTCATAATCCTTAATCATGGGTATTTGTGCAAAGATTTCAGCAAGCTCTATTCTGCTCCAATTTAAACTCATTTAAATCCTGCTCCGCTCTGTTACGGGATAACTCTCCACATAATTTAAGCCTGTGTTTGACCACAGCTCCGGGTCCTTATTGCATCTGTATTGAGAAGCATCTTCCAAAGCACAAGTAGCAATCGCTTAGAACAATTTGAATTCCCTGGTGTCTGTCCATCCAAATAAGAGGACCTGTAGTACTTAGGTTTCCTTGTCACTGTTAGATCAAAATATTTCTGGAATTCCAGGTTAATTAGCACCACAATATTCCAAGTACTGTAAGAAGCTACAACCCAGTTTTCAAATGGGATAAGCAGGGGTTGCTGCTGCTCCCCATGCAATAAAAATAAATCCCTTAGCCAAAACCAGTAAAGTCTAAATTGACAGATAACAAAAGATGAAAGAAAGGAAAAAATATTACTCTCACTTTATAGTTTAGGAAACAAAAGCTGAGAGAGAACAAATGTTTTGCCCAAGATTGCCAAGACCGGGCAAAACAAGAACAAAAATTGAATCCAGATTTCTTCAGACTCATTATGGATCCTGTATCACAAAATCATTTTGGTCAGTGAATAAATGGCAATCACAGCCTGACCAGCAGCCTATCAAATTCAACAGGAAGAGCTCTTGCTATTTTCAAAGGGGATTTTGATCAGAGTCCATTGGATTACCCAATGACTGTGGGTAAAAGCAAGCTGCAGCTAGAATAAAGCTGAGACCATACCACAGCAGACTAGATTTTTTATTTTTTAAAGGCATCTCTAATTCAATGTCCATGAATAATATAATATTCACGGAGTCCCATCTGGTGTTCAGTTCTGTGTATAAAAATACTTTGCATTGTTGGTCGAATAATTCCAACTAAAACTGGTAAAGTGATACACAGGCCCTTGAAAACAGTAGTGAGGTAAAAAAAAAAAATAACAAATTGAATAAAGGAGAAAAAATAAGCTTGCTTTAGTCTGAAGGGAATAAAATTGAAGCCTTTTAACCTTACACATAAGTTCCACACCATTGCTTTTTAAAATCAGTTGAAAATCATTTAAAATCAAATTGATTTTGGCTTTTACATTCAGATGCACTTCAGCTTTTCACTTACTCGCCTACACAAGTAATGTCTTCAGCCAACCTGTGTCTAAAATGGGTTGAAAATCAGTTTGTATGTTCACATGCTTATTGGAATTTTCTCATTTCCATTTCACTCAGAGCCAATCATGATCAGATTAACTTGCTGGGGAATATGTCAAGAGGCTGATTTCATGGGTGTTTTAGCAAAGAAATAGTTCCTAACATAGTGAAACATTTTTTTCTTATAACACATTGTCTATTGCCCATTTTGTGTCAATAAATGCAAAGACAGATAATCAGAACTGTTCATATTTATTCTATAAAGCTCTCTTCTCCATCATGTGTAGACCCATAATCAACCATGAAAGAACTGTAAAATCACAGAATATTTCCTAGTTTACATCTGCTTCTTTCCACTAACAAAATCTGGAATATCTGCAGCCTTCCAGTAGGGTAGGCTCCTGAACTGGACACTCCTCTGTTCACCTGCTGCCATCCAACTGCAGATTGTTTGGATTGGATAACTGCTATCTGAACTGACATTTAGTCATCCAGTCTGAAAGCAAGTATGCTGAAATGATGCAACATAACACGCTATCAGGGCTGTAATAGGACATAGAACACCTGCCATAGACTTGGATAGAAAGGATAAAATGCTCTGAATTGCTTTGTTTTCAACATTCTTTTCCCCATACTCCTCACATGTCCACTTTTACTTTATTTTTCGCTGATACTTTAAGGAGAGAGGAATGGCATAGCAGAAGAACAAGAAAATAAGAAGCAGATGCCCAAGTTCTATTATTGACTCTGTTGGTGACTGGGTAAGCTGTTTATAGCGTTGTATCAAGTTCATTGATTTAGATGGCTCCGTTTTAGGTTTCCAAACTGAGATGAAGTGCACAGTCTACTTTACACTGTTAGTCAGTATTTCAACACTCATCATCTTCAAAAAAGACTTAGAATGAGTCTGCAAGTAAGGTGGCAAATGTCTCAAGCTCTGCATCTAAAAACTGAACGCTTGCAATTAAATGATAATCAGGAAAATACTGACTGTAAGCTTGCAGTAAGTCAGTTTTCTTGCCTGTAAATGAGAAATTAAAAATGCATCATGAGGAGAGATGTCGTGGGTTCAAACATTGCTTTAAAGACCTCTGCAAATCTCGAATAAGTCAAAAATCCATGTGCAAATATTACATTGCAGAGATGATGAGTGGGAATGGAGTGGGAGGTTATATAACCTGATAATATCAAGGATCTGAAAGAGATTAAACTATTTAACTATTCAGCAGTGAAAAGAAGTCAAGAAGGATCACTGCAGACAAGGAATGGAAAGACAATACAGAAACTGACTTGCACAGGCTGACATTCCGCTTCAAAGAGTATTAGCACTAGAGAGTGGTTACAAAACTATTAAGTCTTTAAAAACAAGTCTGATTTAATAAATATTTACTAAATTGTATAAGAATTGCATGGCATCAACTATAAATATTAAATTACAATGTAAATATTAAAAGAATGATGGTTTTTCAAATAATCAATTTAAGATTATAAGAATTTTTGGATTAAACATAAAAATAATAATAAAAAAAAAAATCCCTGAGAGTCAAACAAAACCCCTGACGGTTAGATTCCAAAAGAACAATCCACTCAGAGTTCCTTTCATGTGCCAACAACTATTATTTATATTGTTTATGCACTTTCATCATGACAGCCCTAACACTGAGCAGAGCAGATAGTCTAACAGTTACCACATTAGAAAAAAAGCTCTCAGAAGGTAAATAAAGTGAAGTGAGGCTATATTTTTGGATCTGGTGAGATGTAAGACCATTCTGATATTCTGTTTATATTGATTATTTTATATTGTTTAATGAATTTCTGTACTCTCTCTACAAAAAATTGTTGGCTCAATGAATAGAGCCTACATTTAAAGGAACCAGCCTATTAAAACTGGGTTTGTTTGTGCTTGAATCAGAACTGTTCCAGGCAGTTTGTTTCAGATTTTACTTGAAAGCTCCCATTCCATTAGTATGACATTGTTTCTGAAACAAAGCTTAACTACAGTGTCTTTCCCCTTTAAAAGGTAATGACACCATCTAAGCAAAAATAACAGTGGTGGAAAAAAAAAGACCCCCATTATAGCAAACTGCAGTATTAATGAAATTCTGTTTGTATTAAAATTTTCTTTCAACCCTGGTCTTCCTGTTCAGGGGGATAGTGTCAACCTGTCAAACTTTTAATCAAGAGCAGTTCATTGATGCTTCCATTATGTCAAAAAACCTCACCTAGGTGACTTCAAGGGGAGACAGCAGGTCTGACTTTCTCAACATCCAAGGCTATGAATTTTTCATTTCCCACCCCCAACTTTTAATTTCTGGTATATGTATATGAATAGACACAATGTTTTGGTTTTGTTTTTGTGAGGTTTTTTATTAGTGCAGCGAAATAATTAGAGTAGATTTTCAATCGAGTTGTAAAGCCAAGAGAATTTTAAAAAAGAGGTAAATACATGAAAGACTACTTTCTTAATTTTTATGTTGGTAAAAAGGGGCTAGTTAGAAGGCTGAAATCTGTGAGTCCAGAAAGTCTTTTACACGACAGCTACTTCAGCCAAAATCTCACAATACAGCATCATGATTCACAATTGAGAATCTCCCTAGAAATAATTTCACTAAGGTGTTGCATTTGAAGACATGCTAATATTAATGACATAATTCAGCCTACTAAAGAATCCTCATTCTATTGCACAGAACTCAAATTTGGGGCCAGATACCAAACTCCCGCAGTAACTGCTTTCCAGCAGTTGGCAAGAATGAAATGGGCAAAAAGTCAGTTTAACCAAGTAGCTGTACCTTCCTGGTCTGTTGGGAGAATGCTGGATTTGGAAAACAAAAATAACCCGCCCCCCCAGCAGCTTCACAATGGCTTCCTCTACAGCCTATCACTTACTAATCTGTTACAGGTGAAGTTACAAGGGAACTGTGACCAGGACACTGTCTCTCTCCCTCATCTCAGGGAACTGAAATGATTTCTTGAGGGTGGTAGGAAGGTGATGGCAACAGAGAGCAGCCTTAAGACAGTTCCGATTTCCATCTCAATATTGGCACGGTATATGATTGACTCAGTGTGAAAGTCAGAAAGATTTTCATACCTTATGCTGGAGACACAAGACAATTCCCAAGGAAAAGTCCAGTCCTCCTAGCTTCTCAATGCAGAACTGCAAAATTTGACTGAATTTCTATAACAGAGTTTCTGCTTCTACAGTTTCTACCATAGTTTAGGAACAAAGCCGTCTTTTTGCATTCACAGTACTATCCATTATTTATCAGTTAGATGTACAGTGAGATGAGTTTTGACTGAAAATACTGTGTTGCTTCATGTTCAGGAAGTGAAGTCAAGAAGAATTATGATATCCTGAAGGTATGGTTAAAGGAGCCTCCAGATCTTGGGTTTTTAAATACGTTTGCAAAGGCATATTAATGGGGAGTGTACCACATAATCCATCTAAATAATTTACTCTTCACTATTCTGCCAAAGGAAAGATTCTCATCCAAACAGTTTGGTGGTTTTTTAAATGTATCGCGTATAATTAGAAGATGACTATATGGGTCATTTATAAACCCGAAGAACAAGATCAGAACCTTAATAATGTGAAATGACCAGCTAATTACAACACTGGTTTAAATTATGTTACTAGGTATTGCTTGTTCTTTCCAAAATGGGCTGGATATCTGGACTATTTATTCAGCCCCAAAGACCAATTTCACTCTTGCAAACATATTGCACGTTTAAAATGTTGCAAGGTTCAAATCATCCAAGCTTATTGTTTTAACTTCCACCATTTCATTATTCTACTTAATGTTTTGCACATTGTTTTATACAAGTACAATGTAATTTTATTGTATGATGTCACAAAAAAATAAAATCCATATCTCCTTTGCTTCCAAAAGAGATGAGAAGCAATGGGATAGAAGACCTAAACTACAGGGATGTTTTGCCTATAGATAGGAAAAGCTCAAGATTGTTTACCATATGCTTAATTGGGAAGATATACGGTCAGAGTAATAGCAACATATACACATCTGAATTAGTCTGCCCCTCAAGTTCGGATTGGCAGAAATATGAGGAAACTGGGCAAGCGCAATCTTTCTCCCATGGTAGTCAACTAGAATGTTGACAGCTTTAACTAGGCCAAGAGAAGGTCCTAATTCAGGCCCTGTGGCTTCTGCATTGGAGCAGGTTTTGTGGTTGAGGATTATGGCTTTGAGACCCCCATCTGGAGGGTAAAGTAATAAACATGCCAGATGGTCCCTCAAAATTTAGATGAACTGAAGGTAAAGCCTGCAGTCTCTGACACAGCTTCCTTCCCCCAATCTGAGCCTCAGCTGGCAGTACCTCAGGGTCAAGAACCACATAGGAGTGGTTTATTTCATGATCTCTAGGACTGCAGGTGCCACTGGGTGAAGAGATGGAAACAATAGGTTCCCGGATGAGAAGAAAACATTCTGATGGATTGCTCCTGCAAAGTGTAGATATTTACCTTTAGCATTAGGAGCTCTACTAGGAATTAAGAAATATATTTCAAATTGTTCTTCTGGGTGCAATACAAAAATCACTTTTTCACAAAAATATTTTTACCAAATATTTCCATAAAGTATATCCGGTGTAACAGAAGCACTGTATCTACAAAGCTGTTTAAGGATGGGTACTTCCCGAGTGCCCTCAATTGCTCCTGTTCTACTTGCCTTGACCTGTTGCGTCATGTTATGCGATATCAAACTGCCATCGTGTTCCATTTTAGAAGTGATTACGCTTCATTGGTGGGCAAAGTTGCTGCTTGCTGAGTGTTTGTGAGGTTTGATTAATTAGTGCTTATGAAGTGCTTTGAAATTCTTGCATAAATGATGTTACAGAAACACTGAATCTTACTGCTGCTATACAGGCAGGTACATGATTAAAGATTTGATGTTCCAAGGTGTGGCTGGGCCTTACCTTCTCTTTGGGAAAATGTTCTGCTTTCCCCTGAATTCCCTCTGGCAAGCCAGTTCAGTCTTCCAACCAAACCAAACCACTTCAATCTTTCTAGGGTAGGGAAAAATAATAAAAAAAAGATTAGATGAAGGGTATTTTCTGAGAAATGATTGCCTGTCTAGGATATTGCACCTCTAGGTGGTCTGATAAACTTCAAGGGCACCTTGGTGATTAAGTTCATTCTCAGACTAACTCCATTTTCATCAACTTTCTTCCTCCCCCCAATCAACTAGAGGTTTTTTAATTGCTTTCTCCCCTGGGTGTTTCACATAGACACTTGATTACCTGTTAAAGCATCTTCCTAAAGCATCTTTATCTGTGATACCCTCTCCTTGGTTGAAGAGACCCAACTGTCCCCCCGCTCCCCACCGATCTCTCCTGCCCAAAGGGAGCTGTTACACGTTCTATCCCTTTCTATCATTTCTGACGATGAAACCAACAGCTCCCATCTGCTCTGGGAATTACAAGTCCCCACAGGCAATTCATTCTTGGCCAAGGCAGGAAGCTGCAGGGCTAAGCCCACAGCCAGCCTTAAAAGACCCAAGCTGAAGATAATTATTGCATAGACTTACCTGTTTAAAGGTTTCTGCAACTTGTTCATCACTGCCATACTTGGCTGTGGCAATTACCATGCTGTCATGGCCCTTCAAGAGCATGCTGCTTCATAAAGCAGCGGCCAGGATTCCTCTGCCCAGTGCACTGGTGCCCGGTGCCATTTGAGAGGCCCTAAGGCATCCAGGACATCTGTATGGGAATAGCAGATATGACGCAGGACCTAAAGCAGACTGATGGTCCACCAGGGTAGCAAATGGATGCCAGGCAGGCTACTCTGTAATAGCTAAAACAACACCAGATGTCCATGATAAAGCCACCAAGTTCTCTCTGTACTGATCAGCTTCCCTGTTTTCTGTTATTATTGAGGGCACTCAAAAGGATCAGCCATATAGATCCTCTGTATTGATCACACGCTTTACAACCTTTTTGTGTGGCTTACATTAGCCTAACAGACTATGAACCCCTGGCGCTATCTTTGATTCCCGTCACAGCCTGGTGTCTCGAATTTCATTTTTCCTGATTGTTCTACTCATTTCACATCCTGCACCCAATGACAACTTTTTTGCTGTTACTTTTCATAATAGCTTCATGTCTAATTTCATATATGCCTTCCTGCATATAGTAACCTCTGGGTTTTAGGTCCTTTGCGATTGCTTACTTTCCTAAGAACTGTAAAGAAAAAAATATCCATCGGTTTTGCCACAGGCTTTAATAGACATGCTTACCTATACTGCAAGACCAGTGTCTGAGTAGATGTCTCTATTTAAACCATGGGAGCATTTAGCATTTATGAGGTACAAAATAACCAGGCCAAACTCCCTTATTATCTATCTAACACTGCCCTCAGTTTCTTGGCTGCTGTCAAGGCCGATGCCACCTTTCTATTCTGTTGTGTATTTTCAGGGACAAATCTTACGCTGAAGTTTTTAAAGGCACCAAAATGTTCAAATACTTAAAGGAAGGATATCAGCAGCATCTCACCTGGTCCCAGTGAGTGAGGTGCAGCACATCTCAAAATCTGTACTTTCGGTTTTCTGATCATTTTTCTTGTCTGTGCACCTTCCAAAAACTGGGTTAGTAATCTACTGTGGCCATAAAGTTTCTTTCATTAAGAATGAACAAGTCTGTTCTGACCTTTTCCCAGGGCTGGGATTTCATGAGGCGTTTCTTGTCAATCGCTATATTCTTTGCACAGCTTGCACTGTTCCGTGTATGCTTTCAACTGGGTATTCATGCCTGGCCTGTAGATACATTTCCTGGCTCATCTCAGGCATGTCTCTATCCCCAGGTGTGAAATATGTATCCACTGCATGATCTCAGCTCTTAAATCTCCTGGGATTACTGCTCAGTTCCATTTAAAACAAAATCCATGCAGTTCTTCATTCACTTCGTAGTGTGGCTGGGGGCGGGCACAACCTCCTGTGGCACTTACTCCTCTCTCTCTGGCTGGCTGTGGACTGCAAATTGCTTTACTCCATGTCACACACCATGCCGTTCTGTTGGACTGCCTTGAACGGCTCTGTTTGAAGGAGCAGAGTCAGTAATAACTTGTCACCTCATTGTTCTCCCCTTCTGCATATACCAGGACTTCATCAATAAACGCTTCTGTCTGCGTCTTTATACTTTATACCAGAGCTGTTTCTACTCCCCTTTCTCAGGCACCCCCACAGCAGCGCTTTAGGTGCTCTGCAGGCATATAATGCTTTAGGAACTTCTGCTCCACTTCCAATTTTCTTCTCTAAATGCCTGGTTTTTTTCTAATCTTTGAGCATTCTCACAAGATTCCACATCATTCTTGGTGGTCAAGAAAAGTCCAGTGTGATAGATCCGAAGTTGGGCTCACTTTCAGTTTGCCTTCATTCAGCCTAATGTTTTGTCTCCAGCACCCATCTAGAAGAATTATCACAGGTAAGTATCATGATCTTCATTGCCTATTATTTGACATCTCCTTCCTGCAATAAAGATGTCCTCAGCTATGCTGTTGGTGGCCAGAGGCATAGTATTCAGTTAATATAAAATATCTTGGGTTTGGAGCTGATACTTATAGGCAACTGTGAACATCAATACCTGCTAGAAGGTGTGGCAAAGGCTGCCAGGCAGCTGAATAGCTCTTCCTCTCCAGCAAGCCACAGTAATCGATTCCCTGATTTCCTCCTTAAGTCTTTAACCACCTACTCCATCATGAAAGAAGACATCCACACAGAAAATAATCATGTAAAAAGGACACAGATGGAACTGGACAGAATGAAGGTGTACACCTGGCCCAAGCTAGGTGATTACTCCTACTCTGCCAATTAAAATCACATTTTTGCTAGTTTAACAATAAGCATCTATTTTACATTCAGCTCTTTGTTCAGAGCAGATGTGTTCATTCTTACTTTTTAAACTATGTCACCTTTCCTTCAACGTGGGCTTAGGTTAATAAACTGCACATCAAGCACCGCTTAAAAGCTGGCTTTGCAGGATGATAACTGATGAGGGAATTGCTTTTAATTACTGTACAAGTGAGGAGATAAAAAATGCGGCTCTAATAATCAGCTCCAGAAACTGACAGCAGCAAAGTCTCACATTTCAAATGTGGATTATTTTTTCTTTCAGCATTCAGCTACAGAAGGCAAATGTTAGTGGCTGGATCATCTTCTGTAAGCAAGCCAAAGTTACGTGTAACATTTTTGGATGTTAATAGGACACAGTTCTGGCAGAACAGAAATAAGGGTAATGTTAAAGATTAGAGCAAGCTTGGAAAAAAAAGAAGAAAAGTGCTTTTCTCGATCCAGACTTTCAGAAGAACAATCATCTCACCTACATCTGCTGCTAGAACTTTTAAAGTCCAAGGACAGCAAAAGCAAACAACTTACTTGCACAACTATCCAGAGTCAGAGAGAACTTGAGGCTTCCCAGATTGCCTTCAAAACCAGCAGCATTTGGCCCATTACCATCCACACCAGGCTAATGTATTTTTAATAGTACACCTTCTAAAGAGATACTGCTGGCCATGAGATGCAAATTAGCCATCCAGAACTGAGCGAGTTTGTGTTATAAGACATTTCAGGGGAGGATGAGATAAATGAAAGTAGGATTACAAACTGGGTTTGGTGCTCTGGTGAAAGGAGAAAAATGTGCTCATGAAGCCCAGTAAAACTTTCTTTTTCTGTTTTATTAGGTGTTTGCAAAAAAGTCTTGGTCGCAAAGTACAACATATTCTTTTCCTGAAGACTCATCTACAGCACAGAGGCGCTGATAAATCTGCTGCTTACTTTTTTAGCCAACTATGCAGCGTATGGGAAGCTGAGTCTTGCATTATGGCTTTGTTAAAACATTAGATGTTGCATGAAAGCTGTCATGTGAACTCCATTTGCAATGTATTTCAATGCAAGTTTTTACAATAGGAAAAATAAACAGCAGCTCAGGAAACCAGAATCTAAAATACTGTAGATGTGGATTTGTTTATTTGTTGCTTTCCTGTTATAGATCAGCCTGTCAGAATACCTCCTTCATGTAAATATTTAAGATCTACAACAAAACAATTCTGATAGAAAAAAAAATTAAACTCTGAGAAGGAGAGAGGAAAAGGAAGATGCAGAGTTCTATTTTAAAAAAACAAACAAACAATAACAAACAAAAAAACCCACCCCCACCCATCACCAAACAAACCATGAATGTGGCTCTCTTTGGATCTATCAAGTGTATTCTTTGATGAAAAGGAGAAATATTCTGATTGTAAAGGTGTTATGTGTAGTGAACAGCACTTAGCTCCTTGAAACCACATGTTCTATAGATTCAAAGTTACCATATTGCTTTTTGGCATTTTTTATGGGGCAATAATTTTAGCTCTCAAAAGTCCACATGAAAAACTAAAAATCCAGGATTTGAGAAGTAGAAAAGTTCAGAATAGTAGTCATCTGGAAGTTTCCTCTTTTCATGTCGGTAAAGTATAATGTTACTTCACGCCATTTGGCTGCAAATGTAAATTACACCTTTTTTCAGTTGTTAGGACAGGATAGAAAACCACATAATTCTAATGAGTCATAAATGTTTCACCATTTTTTTCTTCATTTAATTCATATGGTGCCAACACCTGTGAAAACAATCAGCATCATAGCTGTGTGCTCTACTTAAATTTGCTTCAGGGTATGCTTGAGTAAAAGCTTTTATATCTCATTTCTCTACATTATTAACAACATGATGCCCTGAATCATTCTATAATTTAGGTATGCTCATTTCATTCACAGCTATTTTATTATGGCTAGAAAAGATGCTCAAAGACTATGACAGTCTTAAAACACACACATATCCATTCTTGATTCTTACTGTAACAAAATATCTATAACAAGATCTTCACATTATTTTTTATGTGCTTTGGCAGTTTTGCACCTTGAATTACAAATCTAAACTGTTAGTACAAGAGCCATATTACAAAGCTTTCTCCCAAAAGACTCTGCAACCATTGCTCTTAGGTGAGTTCCTTTCATGAGAGCCGCATCTGCACTGAACTGAATTTTAAGCTATTGCTAAAGGAAAACACATCTTGTTTCCCAACGGGAAGAGCGCAGCGGTAGGCAGCCTGGTCCTGGAGTCACCAGGTGGTGCCAGAGAGGATTACCCATGGGTGACACTGCAGTCTTGCTTCAGGTGTAACTGGGCAGTGGGGTGGTTATGTTCACCTACAGAAGCGCACCAGCTAAAGGGTAGGACTGGAGATACTGAAATCAGCCTAAATCCTATTGACTTTCAGCGGGCATCAGGCCTCTGACCATTTTAGGAACCCTTGGTAACTGCACCTGGCATCTATGTAGCCCTAAATGACTTCAATGTGCAGACAGAACAAGGTGCAAAGGGATTTTACCTACAGTTTTATAACAAATATAAGGGAAAG
>KL289527.1:31672-51855 GCA_000699545.1 Podiceps cristatus
CCTGAGCTCTCCCCTATGTTTCAGTGAGACTGCGACTCAAATTTTCTCTACAAAATTCCCCATCTAAAACCATACAACTTACTAGATATAGATGAGTACAGTGTGTTAGGCTGGAAGGTGTAGAGACCATGTTTTCTCTCCAAAGAGATCCTTTCCCAAAATGAGTCCAAAAAAGTACATTCCAATGTTAAACAGATAAAAACTTATGCCCGTTATTGCACACCAATGCCCTTAAACTGGCAGTTTGCACAAAAGACTGCAACAAGCACTAGTCAGAGAATGAACTTTCCTTTCTTTACCTCTCTCCAGGCAGCTTCTTAAGAGGTCTTCCACAAAGACGTGGGACTTAGGGACAATAGCAGGGAAGCAGAGAAACTGATCCTACTCACAGAACGTCTGTGGGCATTACCTATTCATTTACAACACAACACACCAGACCCGGTGTCATTCAGTGCCAGACTGGAACACACAGGAATGTGGCTAGACAACACGGAACCCTGTCCAATCCTATCTCTACATATTTCAGTGCCCTCCATTTGCTGGGACCAAAAAAGCAGCTGCTGCTTCCAATTTCACCTCTTTCTAACCTTCTTCCTCTTGGTCTACCAGGTTTCACTTTGAAAGCCTAAATGAAAATCCTAGTGATTTAGACAGAAACTATCTTCGCCTTTATAGAAAAGAGGTTGCCGTTGCAGAATCTGTTCAAAAGGCCACTCAGCATAGCTGGGCTGTGCTTGCTTTACGTTGTTTAATTCTCAGTCATTTACTCAGCTAAAGGTCTATTTGATTCGATTTGCTGCTAGGGTGTTTAGAAAATTTTAAAATTACACTAAAATTATTCTATGTTCTTGAGGACATCCAGAGTTCCTGACTAATACAGTACCCATGAAATGCAGCATCTTCCATGGTGCCATACATGCATTCTTAACTTTGAAATGGAAAGAAGGGACCATTTATACTGGCTGTAACTTAATTTAATTAAATGAATTAATTAAAATACAAAAGCTTTCTCAAGCTAGGAGGTCCTGAAGCAAAGAACAGAAGATAATGACCTTGACCTTCCTTTCTCAATAAAACCAATCTCTGTTACTGAAATGCTCAACTAAAAATCGAATTTTTTCTTCTTTTTTTTTTTTTTTTTTTTCCTGACAGGAATACTCATTTTTCTGACTATAAACTGCAAATCTTTCTTAGTTTCAGTTCTTCCAGTGTGAAGGCAGCTTCTGTGCTAGGAACTTTAGGAGGACAGTCTTGAAATGTTATTAATGAGAAACTGTATACTTCATATTTGATGTAGGTGCACTCTGCCTCCTAATGGAAGTTGCATGTGTTTTTCCCCCCAAGTATGCACTGGTAAGTAATGACCCATCATCAGGCAGTGACTGATGACAATTGATCATATGGCCATCTACAGCAGCAAGAAATTAGAGCAATCTCTCAAGAGAATAATCAGAGAACAAATTTCCAGGGTCACTACTAGCAAAGCAGCTTGCTGAAGAAGAAAACAGTCTCAGGCTTCACTCTAAATTTTCGTTTCTATCCCAGATTTCATTTTATACACAAGGTTTACATTTGTTTTTAGAAAATTTTATGAGGCAGACTGAAATGTTAAGTGGATTAAGGAATGGGAGACAGTCTTTCACCTCCAAGTCTTCAGTTCAAACCCAGCTTAGGTTAGAAATGAACAAGTATTTACCATTGCTGTTCAGTGTCTATGCAAAATGGATTGGTGGTTCTGGCTCACTTCCTAGCAATAAATGTGCATGCCACAACTGGCAACTCCACTGCCATTCTCAGCAGACAGAGCCAAGAAGTAAATGAAGCATAGGAAGCAATGTTACCTCTCCCCCACTACAGGCCAGGGTGGAGGCACATTGGCAGGAGAAGCCTCCTCTGCTGCTGCCCGAGCAGGGCTGTGCCATGGTTGAGCACAAAGACATCAGTATTGTAGACTGTCAAACTAGCACCTTTTTCAGGAACTAAATTTGCTAATTTTCTTAAAAAAAAGAAAAAAAAAATCAGATGCCATCTAGTGTGGGGCAGATTGGTGACTCAGGCTGGGCCATGTTCTTCCTTATGCTAAAGTATAGATTAACCTGCCATTATAAAGAGATTGAAACTTGATATAAATGCAATTGATTCCCACTACATAAGGCTTCTTTATCCTGTCAGGGCCATGGCCCTAGGACAGAAAAAAAAATCAGGACCTTTTTCTTCCCACCAATCACATGACAGATCATTTCTCAGACTAGAAGACTTTGACTCATTGACACCAGAATCCACTAGACCAAGAAGTTTGGTTTTCCTTATATCATAAGCTTAGAGTAATTCCTCTGAAATAAATGGAGTTAACAACCCACACAAAGCACCATAAAAGGGAGCAGAACTTGACCCATTCTTTATCTGGCCAACACTGGAAAGAAAAAGTGACCAACACAAATTATAAACCACCACTGCACTGGTGTTCTGAGGGCATCAACATCATCAACAGGAAGAGCCCCAAACATCCTTGCACATGATTACAGCAAGAAAAGAATGCAACCTAGGTCTTTAGCCTTGGAGTGGTTTTACCATTGAACAGTGCTGAATGAAAAAAAAAAAGCATGAAATTTATTATAAAAATATCAAGATGGGTCAAGAGAAGAATGATCTCAGTCTATGCAGCTAGGTGAATTTATGGCGATGCCGTCTTTTGCATTTCATAGGGTAGTCGCTATGGACCCTAAAATTTCCATGAGTTTGAACACTTCATTTATCCATATTTTATTACCATTGTAAAGATAATTATCACAGCATCTTCATGATGAACGTGATTGATAGATTTTGCTACTTGCTTGTCAAGATATTCATGTTCACTGTACTCAGCCATCACACCAACCCAGAGACTGATGGCTGTGCTAGCCTATTAATAAAAGTCTATTACAGTACATTGATGCTATTCCTCTCAAACAATATTCATGCAAGCCCTACGGCAAAAAGCATATTTTTTAACTTGCAACAATATGATGAGGCCTATTTCATTGCAATTATTAACCCTTTTACATTTTGCTCAGACTGTCTGTTCTTAACCATAAAGAACAATCACAAAGCCTTCTCACTTATTATTTTTCTTTGTTTTAAAAAGATGTTGTTCACCCAGCCCAAGATTTCAAAAATAACTGGTGATTTTCAGTACCTGTACTTGAGCCTGATGAAACTAGGACAATATAAAGTGCGGATGATTTTATGAAATGCTGAGTATCTACCTTTCAAAAAAAAAAAAAAAAAAGAATCAGAAGTTGACAACTCAGAAACTGAAGGACACAAGTCCAGTCACTGATTGTGAAGATCTTGTCTGTTAGAGCTCAGCTGGCAGCAGGCAATGCATGAAAGATATTTCTCCAAATATTATGAGATAGCAAAGCAAAATAGTAATTAAATCAAAATACCTTTAAAATACTAAAGTCCTAAATGTAACAGGCTGGCAAAAGTGGTTTTTTTCTGGTTATCAAGCAGGACAGTGTATTTTTCTACAAATGCTCCTCTAGTATGAACATTTTGCTTTCTGTCACTGGAGTTTTGGCTTGATTCAAAGATATTCAAATGGAAACATGTTGATCCTGCTAAAGAGGGCAAATTATTAACAGTTAAGATACATTCTATGCTTCAAGATACAGAGGGAAAAAAAGAAAATCAGCCTGCAAGTGAGGAAAACCCCAAATGGATAGAAGATATTGATCTTCATGTACCAACCAACTTTTTTTTTTTTTTTTTTTTTTAGCAGAACCTGAATTAGCCTATAGTACGAGAATTTCCATAGTGACTTAATAGGATTTAAAAAAGGCAAACGCAGAAAAACCATAAATCTTCTGACTCTCTCCCAACAAAATGTTTATAAAGTATTTAAGCATGAGAGCGATACCTTTTAGTTTTCTTTGATGAAGATACTTATTTTGCAGTAGTTAAGCATGTACTTAATTGTTTCACCGTGTGTCAATGACCTTATAAAAAACTACAAGGTTTTTATATGAAATAACATCAGTTCTTTCATTTGCAAAATGCATGCAATTTCCAGAAAATCTTGGTTCAGCAATTGCAATCTGAATTACCATGCTTAGACCCTCAGCCTGAATAAATCACTGGCGCTCCACTGACTTTAACTGAGCCTACAACCCCTTGTGGGTACAGTCTCAGGACCCCGATCAGTGCTATTAGTCCTAACAGCTCTGGAAGGCTGAAGACTTGGAGCTCAGTCAGAGGGGGGTTGCTGGATTTAGCAGTAATGGCTTAAGAGGTTGCCTCTCCCAGCTGCCTGCAGCGCTCCCCCACCAGAAGCTGAAACAGCCATCAGAAAGCAACGTGGTCCAGCCCTCATCCATACAGCTCAGAGCCAGCACATTAATTTTAACTGCCAATGGTCTGCAAACTATGACAGTTGATAAACTGTCACTTGCTTGCATCTGCTGGCTCCACTAGTAGGGTGGAAGACTGTGGCAAAGTGGCAGGGTGGACCTTAAGGGTGGTAACCCCTTCTTGCACCCCAACAAAATTAATCGCACTCTGCCAGAGCCCTAATCTGCTCAGAGTGGAACTATATGTTGAAAGAAGCAACTCCATTTAACTTGGTTTGGGGGGAATGGAGAGAAAGGTTTTTCTACATTTCATGAGGCAGTGAATGGGAAAGACGTTGTGTATGTACAGTACTCCTTGTAATTTTAATTCACATTGCCCCCTCTCAGTGAATAAATCTTGTTAAACTTTATCCTCTTGGAGACCATCTGGATGAAAACTATTCAGGAAACGTCACCATTGGTACAAGAACTTAAATCTCACCATAAATCTCAGCATGTCAAAGCCAAGCATGCATGCCTTAAAGAAACTCTGCAGCTGTGACTCCCTCCGAGTTGCAGACATGTGTGTGCAAACGGTGCCTCCCAAGAAACACACTGCTACATTTCAGTAATTCTTAAAAACAAATAAAAGCAAACTCAGGGATTTTCTCATTTTCGGATAACTTTGACCTTTTTTCATACAAAAGAAACAAAATGCTTTAATAAAAGCTACATAAAATTTACTACCCTATTAAAACTGTGCTGCCTCAAATGATCTCCACTCTTGTCCTTATCTTTCTCCGATTATTTCTCCCTCTCTTCCAAAGTACACATGCTAATGTGGCAAGCTATGCTCAGAATTGGGAATCATGATTACTTTGCTCTGTAATCTGATTGCCCGTATAGTTAGACACCTGCCTTCCTGGCAAATTTCTTTATGGTAACAGAGTATGAGCAGGTTGGCCTTTTAAATGCCAGATACGGTCAAAACAGCTTTGATCTAAGCTCAGTAAGAACACTACTCTTATCCAACAGCAGATATTCTCCCCTCTCTCCATCCCAAACCTAGTATAATTGGTTTCACAGAAAAATATTTCATATTTAACTTACTGATTTCAAAATATAGCATAAACATAATGCAAAACTTACAAGGCAATCCATCTAGTAAGTGAAAAAAATAGAAAAGTAACCAGGAGAATTAATCTGGGGTTCAATGCTTTGACCAAAGCATTTTTGGACATGAATGCAGGCTTGGTTAAACAAAAGATTCTGCAAGTTTACTTCACTTTCACTCACTTATTTCCATAAAGGAACAGAACTCAAAATATTTGAAAAGGACTGAGATAATTCACATTTGGTAATTTAAAAAAAAAAAAAAAAAAAAAGATTTCTAAAAACATTCAAAAGGATCTTGTTTGGAGACATTTTTCAAGTAAGAAAAAAACTTCTTAAACATAGGTAAATTCCAAGAAGAGTATTTAATTTTCATTCAAGTGGAATATTTTACTTGACTGAAATGGATATTTTTTCAGTTTTCTGAATTCTGAAAAATTTTCACCTTAGAACTGCCAGAAACTTAACGGTCAGCTACTTTTGCACAATAAAAATATATTAGGAGCCTAGGAATAGATTGATTAGATGTGCTAGATGGAAACAAGTTTCATTGGCCCAAGCAACGGGATATTTCTGATATATATCAACATACCGCAATTGATGAGCAGAGCTTTCCCCAATAGATGTGAAGGTTTCCTGATGAGTTAACTAAGAACAGTGGACCTCACTCTTGAATTCAGTACAGGTGATCCTGGTTTATTTTTGCAAGAAACTCCAGTTCTGTGAAGCTGTATAACACCACTGCAAAGCATCTCAGCTGCCATCACAACAGCAGACATGACACTGGTTTGTTAACACAGGTTCTTGCTTGACTATCTGAAAAAAAAAAATATTTTTTTTTTTTAAAAAATTAATTACCCTTAGAGGTAATAGGTGCTATCCAGACCTGCAGAGACTGCCCTGGTGGCTCCCAGCAAAGTAATCCATCCTTTCTCCACAAGTACAGGTACTTGCTCCTAAGAATTACCAGCCTCCCACTGGAGAAGCAATGTTGTCTGGGCTTCAGTAAATGGGCTTCAGCCATGTGGTTGTCTAAGATCCATAGAATGAACTAGTCATATTCCCTATAAAGGAAACATTTGCTAGCTCAGCATGAAAGACGATCAGCAATGTTTTGTTGTCATACAAGGTGTATTGTTTCTTCTTTTTAAAGCCATATCCCATGCTGGGCTCTAATTCCCCCCACATGACTTTCTACACCAAACCGGGAAGCTAAATTAGGAAGGGGTGCTGTTTTAGTCTGCCTGCATAGTCAACGGATGGAGACACATGGGCTGAATTGCCCTCTGGAGGTGCATATCCCTTTCCAGCATCAATGGGGCAGCCTTGGGTGATTAGGTACTAACTTAGGTGCCTCAGTTATACGCTTGAAGTCAGGTGGCTCAAATCCAGAAGCAACTGTGCTGCTTCTCCGGTCTTAAACTGGTGCATGCTGTTGTTACATATTGCAAAACAAATGGCAAACACCAATAGTTTTGGTGGAAGTTATAAGAATTAGTATAAATTTAGTGCTTTGGATCTAAACCTAGGATATTACTATTATTACAGAAATCCAGACTGTATGTCTTTTAACTTCGCTCCTTCAACTATGCAGTACTGAATAACTGGACATATTGTGTGAGATCATCTTCACTTTTCATGGAAGCTTCACCCAGAGCTGGCCACTTCTGGAAGCAAGATAGCAAATTTGCCACGCCAATTTGCTGCTCCGATACAGTAAACCAGTTGTTCCTATGGCAAGTAGTGTACAAATTTTTTTTTTTTTTTCAATGCACTGTGCAAGGAAAGGATGACTCAAGCTGAGTTTCACAGGTGAAGTTCAGATGAGTTCAGATCTATTCAAGCCCTCTCAATGTTCCCATATGCTTGACTCAAGTCCAAACATTTAATTGTCAGCTCCAAACAAAAACTCCCAATGAAGAAGCAGAAGAGAGGATTGTGAACTCTACTTTCCAGCGCTAAAGTCTTGAGCACTTTTTTTTTTTTTTTATAATCTGTCATTTGTACTTTTTCATACTAAAGGTGGCAGTCTAATTCACATATGACCAACACCCATAAATCATGTTGGGGGGAGGAAATATTCATAAATCCATATCAAACAGCACCCAAATTATGACAAATGACATGGCAGTCATAAAATTGCACAAGCACAACTCACCAAGTCATTAATTTCATGGCCGTGGAAAATAAACAGACACATTTTTTTCGCAGCCCTAATAAATTTTAAAAAACTCAAAGAATGGTCCATCTGCTTCGAATAATTTTTAATTTCCTATTCTGTCTCGTTCCCATTAGCTATTCCACTGAGATATTTGCTAAATTCTTTCATTTGCCTCCTCCCATCTGTATTCAATTACTCTATTCCCAAATAGAGTTAGTTTTTCTTTCTCCTAAGCACAGTACAAAATATCCCCACCTGTACCTTAAAGCAAATGTTATGTGTGTTTTATTATCTGTTAGACTCTATGAGTCATTCTAACTCGATTGCCTGTGCTGAAAGACTTGGAGGGCAATCTGATTTTGATGTTTTCTGGCTTTGGTGAAAAACACCTGCCTGATTCTCATAGCTAATCTATTAACTTGGTAAATGCCTCAACAGATGTTCTAGAATCAGCTAGGGATCAGGGTCTGTCCTCGTGACAGCGTCCGCTTGTAAGCTTGAAATATTTAAATGTTCAGAGATCAGAGGCCAATGATGTGTTTTGGGTACAAGCTTTCACTAAATCATATTTTTTCAGCCAGTCCCTGGAGTGCAATCCACATACAATAAGTGGCTGGAGCATTCTGACTGAGCAAGCCAACAATACAGGCCTCCTTGAACTTTGAAGGGACATGAATTTCAAGGCAAGACTGGCTTCTTTTATTGAAAAATGGAACAAATTTTAGACTGTACTGAAGCTGTTCCCTTTTAAGCTACACATCTTTTTTCCAGTTCCTTTCCTTTCTTCCTAATGAAACCCATTAAGAAACTATAAGCCTTGGCTTTGAGACCTGCCTTTCCAAGGATAACTTAATGTCTCCAAGGAACCTGTTCTCCGCCGTCATCCTCTGTTTGGGTCAGCACTGCTCTGCATGATTCACTTACTGTGCGCCTGATCCTCCACTTTGTTATGTTGGTTTTAAGCCAGGGTTACTCCACTGACTCTAAGCTGTTCCACTCTATAACAGCCCCCAAGGCTGCACAGACTGGCTGGGATCACCAGAGCAGAGCAATCCCTTGAGAAGGCTTTACTCCTCTCATAGGAAGGGTGTGATAGATGTATGACATCAGTGTCAAGCCCACGTGAATTCCCATTTTGCAGGTTAAGGCAGTTTTCTATCCAGCTAGCACCTCCAGAGCAGCACAAATGAGAAAAGAAAGGCTCACAACACAGAAAACCCTACAGCCACCGCTGGTCTCTGTTTTCAGACGTGGCCCCTTGTCAATCAAAGCTGGACCTGAGAGGCTAAAAATGTTTATTACTTTTGTGAGCTTTTATATCATATCTTGATTCCTGTAAAAAATACTCAGGCTTATAATAAAACGTCCCAAACAATGTGATTTGAAATGGCTGCAAGCTTCACTGCAAAAATTTTCTCAATGAGAATCCATGGAAGGCAGACCAACTGGAAATCAGAACACCCTTCTCTGACCTTCGCTTACTGCTTGACTCTGGTCACTTCACCTACCCTTTTTGTTTACCTCCAGTTCTTCATCTGCTAAATGGGCTTTATTAATGCAAACTTACTTCACTTTTTTGAAGCTTAATTAGTTAACGTTTGTAAAGTGTTTTGAGATCAATACAGTATTATTACTAATGTATTCAAAATCTCATTTCTGCTGCTATTTGCTCTTGGAGGCTTGACAAGAAGGCTTTCACTGTTCCACGTCTTCAACAATCCTCAGCAGCAGCTCTGCTGTTAGAGCTCTCACATGAGTGATCAGCAGATAGAGTTGGAGGAGTGAGAAGGGAAAGGACTGATTCGTACTGTTATTGCTGTTACAAATGCTGCTTTGTAGAAGACAAAATAGAAAATATGAAGGGAGAATTGATAACAAATACTTAAGCATTCAAAGGAAGACACTGAAAGTATAGCGAACTGCTTATATGTTATCTGAAATTATTACATTTTCCACAAGAGTCCTTTGGTATAGGTGGAGAAAAGTTCTAAATGTGAAATGAGGGAAAAGAGAGAGAAAAAAGGGTCACTGGAAACAGTGTTCCCATCCGAGGATCTATGGCAAGAAGCTTCATTAAGGAGGAAAAGGAGGTTGTCTGTAAACAAACGTGGAAGAATCGACCATAGCTTATCTACTAGGAATAGTTTTCTTCCTTCAGTTTCCAGGCTGTAACTCTCCTGAAATCAAATCTACTCCTCTCTTGTCAGCAAGAGATTAAAAAAATGAGACTGGTTACTGGAAAGATACAATAACAAAGTTTGATTTAAAAAAATACATTCCCTGCAAAATCGACTTCATAAATTAGGCAGATACGTACAGTCGCTCTTCACTTCTTGTCTATTTTGACACTTTCGAAATGGTATCTTTTTCAAAAAAATAGGAACCACCAATGGGCCACGTCCTGGTCCTGTCCTGCTGGCACAAGTGATGCCTTGACCCGAAGAACTAGCAAGGACTGTGCTGGCAAGAGAGAATGTCTGGCTAAGGGAGAGCCAACAAAACTAATTTTAACCCACCTGCCCCTGTTCATGTAGAAAATCTGACACCAGCGGTAAAAGTGGTACAATCAGTGCACGTTCCACAGGAACAAAACATGGCAAATATAAACTTTTTCTTATAGCCTGTGCAACCTGGAGGTGATCTCCAGACTCAAGCACGGTGGCATGCCTACACCTCTCTCCTGCAAAGACTAAGATTTTGGTTCAGGGTCCTCTCTAAACTGGAACATTTTAGAACCTTTTGTCTGTATTCTACACATCTTTTCTTCAGTAAACACTTCAGAAAAAAGCTGCTTTCTAGATTAACACAAGAAAGAGAATACATTTTTGCATACCAGATGCATGTAGCTCCACTGACACAAGCTGTGTTGCATTTGTAGATCCTTTGGTACAAAAACAGATACATAAATTATAAACCAAGAATAATTAAATATGATGTTATTATAGCTCTCCACAGCAGAGGGTGCTAAGATTAAAGAGAACTGACCATAGAGTTAACATCTAGGGCAATCTGAGCAGATCTACAGCAAGCAGGAGATGGAGGTTTGTTGATTAATGGAGTAATAAAGACATTGGTTGACTCTTCATGAATGCTACCTCTGTTACTTTTTTCTAAAATTCAGGATTTTAATAAGAAAGGAGGTACAACATCCAGAGCAGAAAAATTATGTGTAGTTCCTTGCATCAATACATTTTATCAGAAACTGAATTTAACACACACACTAATAAAAAACAAATCAGATCAAACAAGCAGACAGTGAATGTTCTCCTATACTCTGCCACTTTTTCCCCCAGAAGTCTTTTAATCAGTCTCAAAAAGATACATTTAACTCATCCCAAAAGCAGCCTTAAGTAAGAGTGGAAAATTCAGAAATATTTCTGCCAGTGAAACTGGCTGTTACTTCAATGAAAATGAGGTATCTGACTGATAGCTTAGCTTCTGTTGTGTTTCAGTAAAAACACATCCTTGAATTTAGAGCTGTGTAATGATGTTATTACATTAAACTTGTTATTTGAAAACAGACAAACCGCTCCAAAAATATTCTGCTACCAGACACACATTTATCTTCATCTCTTCAGAGATGACTGAACATGTCATTAAGTCCCCTCTCCCTATACCTACCTACCCACTGTTTTTCACAGACTGTTAAGTTTGCTTGTGGGGCCGGGTGAAGCAAAAAGAAGGGAAGAGGCAAGAGATGGAATACCAATAGCTCTGAAGTATATGCCAAGGGCCTGGAAAAGTCAACAGTTTGAAAAGGGATTACCAACTCTTTGGCTAGTAAATCAAACTGAATTCAGAGCAGGAGCAAGCAAAAATTTTTACCCTTTGATGAAATGCAGTGTTCTCCGTCAGTAGTCCTCAATCTTCCCCACACAAAGCAAGCCCTCCTCAGTTCTCTGCTCCTTCACTCACACCTCTGCAGAAGGCAGGCTTCTCTCCCACTGAGCCCAGGAGCAGTGACTGGGGTTCTCTCTTTGAAACACCGTGGAAGCCGTCTTCCTCAGCATCAGCTCTCTAACTTACAAGACCTGAACAGAAATCATACAAAGGTCAGAGGAGGTAGTAACTTTGTAACTGGAGTCACAGTGATAAACTTGTCTAATTGGAGCTGGAGAAGTTCACCTGTGACAGCAGAGATGATGCCCATTCCAGATCCACATTCCTGTGTAAATAACTAGATTGCTTGTTAACCTGTAACAGTGAAAGACTAAGTGGGAGGCCAAAATACCGTCTCCCTGTTTGACATGGATGCATCCCTCCAGGTCAGGACCCCACCACGCAAGCCCAGCAGTGCAAGCAAAACTTTTACAGCTGCCATCCATGCAGTCTCCATGCTGGGACTAAGTTCAATGCAAATATCAAGTAAACAGTTGGTAAAAGTAGTTTGTATTATGAGATAAAAACAAAAAAACTTTTTACAGGAATCAGAAATCCAGGGTGGTTTTCTGCTTGCTAGCTTTGACATCAGGGGAACTCCTAATCTACACCAGATCGAGTAGAAATCAGACCTTAAATCCTAGAATGGGTTGGGTTGGAAGAGACCTTAAAGATCATCTAGTTCCACCCCCCCTGCCACAGGCAGGGACACCCTCTGCTAGATCAGGTTGCCCATAGCCTTGTCCAGCCTGGCCTTAAACATTTCCAGGGATCAACAACTTCAACAACTTCTCTGGGCAACCTGTTCCAGTGTCTCACCGCCCTCAGAGTGAAGAATTTCTTCCTAATATCTAATCTAAATCTACCCTCTTTCAACTTCAGACCATTACCCCTTGTCCTGTCATAGCACTCCCTGACAAAGAGCCCTTCCCCAGCTTTCCTGCAGGCCCCTTCAGGTACTGGAAGGCTGCTAGAAGGTTTCCCTGGAGCCTTCTCTTCTCGAGGCTGAACAGCCCCAGCTGTCTCAGCCTGTCTCAATAGAGGAGGAACCCAGCCCTCTGGTCATCTTCGTGGCCCTCCTCTGGACTCACTCTGACAGGTCTGTGTCCTTCCTGTGCTGAGGCCCCAGAGCAGGACGCAGCACTACTCGTGGGGTCTCGCAAGAGCAGAGTAGAGGGGCAGAATCACCCCCCTTGACCTGCTGGCCACGCTGCTGGTGATGCAGCCCAGGCTCGGGAAGAGAACAGATGGTTCAACATTTCTGCTTAAAAGCACAGGATACCCACAGTGGGGAAAGGCAGGAGGGAGAAGGAAAGGCTAAAAGACAGCCTTGCAGAAGAAAGCCCACATACACCACGGCTGTTGGCAACTTGTTGGAAATCTAGGCTTTGACCATCAAAGCAACTGAGGCAGCTCCCCACAGGCAACTATTTGTTTCAGTAGAAGTTAGGAGGCTAAACAGGCATTGGGCTCATGAGCATTTTAGAGGAACTGGACTTTATCACTTTGGTATAACGTAACACCTTTGTGCCTAAAATCCCAGGTTCAAATCTTGGAGCAAGATGAAAAGAATCTAGTTACTGGTAAGCCAAAAACAAAAGCACACTAATACTCAAGTAGAGCATATACACAAGTCCTCAAGGCAGAATTCCTGTTATGACTGGCATCGTAACACTGAGATTCATTTAGCCACTGTTCAATTACACATTCTTTTTTTCCTCTTTTCACTCCCAAGTTACCACTCTCACTAGGCATGAAGACTCACTGAAGAGTGAAGACAAGTAGTAAATAAATTGCAATGAAAGTTGTTTTATGTCTCTTTCCATCTTCTCTATGCAGCTCCCTCAACCTTAAAATTTAGGGGAATAAAGACCAAGTTTTCTATGCAGACAATGAAAAGGATATGCCTTGGACGCCAATTCTATAGGAGAGAAAAGAAGAGCCCGAAAGAAAGAAACCCATAAAAGGAAATGCACCACATTCTTCCACCCTCTACCCCAACAAATCCAATTAAACTTGCCAAGACACACACACATGCCGTCAATCATTCCAGATCCTATCCGCCCTATCAATATTTCAGCAGCATTTCAGTCCCTTACTTTCCGGGACCACGCACGCTCCACACAGCATGCACTCATTGTTCCCCATGCTCCTTCCTCGCCCCTTTTAATCAGTCACAACAAGGCACATTCATTTCTTTCCTGCACCTTATGGCTACACCAAGCTAGCTAGTTAGCTAGCACAGCAGAGCTTCTTTGTGCTCCATTGATGGTTTGTGGGTTGGCTGGGGTTTTTGTTTGTTTGTTTTTGTGGAGGGTTTTTTTGTGTGTGGTTTGTGTGTGTGTTTTTGGGGGGTTTTTTGCTGGTTTTATTGGGTTTTTTTTGTTTTCTTAAAAAACCGCAACAAAACAGGAAAATGCAGTATGCAAAATGTGGCTGTTTATCTACAGAAGGAACACTGGCACTGAGGAATTCTGTTCATGCTTATAAAACACTACTGCTTATAGGTAAGTACTGCTTTTCTATTGTGGTGGCCTCATTTTAAAGAGCACAAGGAAAATGGACTAAAAATTCTGGTAGCATATGAGATCCGGAAATCCCCCAGAGACCTTATGTACCTGACACGACCATTCTCCAAGCCTGCCCTAGACATGGTATCGTTATCAAAATAACTTCAGTAATTTGGACTTCTGTTCCTATGTAGGCTGTAGGGTTCTGGCTTCAGAACAGAACTGATTCTTCTTAACAGGAAAGGGAGACACGTGATGGCTTTTTCATTCTGTGTATCTTGTGCAGGACTGAGGTGCTCTCAGGGCTGCCCTTAAGCCATGGACATACACAGTAACTCATTTTCAAAGACCAGGCTTGTTTTGGGCACACTGGAAAGATCACAGCTGTATTTTGTGCCAGTATAATAATAGGTCTGTCAGCTTCCTCTTCAAATTCTCTCTTGATGTCACCAAGGGAAACGCACAGAAACCTGATCTGATGGAGGATTTCACTGACTGTTGGGCTGCCTTTACTGACATTACAGGCATGACCTAAAGTGGCTGCAAAAGAATGACGGGGCTTTCAAGCAGGCGGTAGCTATTCCAGCTGAGCAAGCTGCCAATATGAAT
The DNA here is from genome assembly GCA_000699545.1 of Podiceps cristatus. NCBI lineage: Eukaryota > Metazoa > Chordata > Aves > Podicipediformes > Podicipedidae > Podiceps > Podiceps cristatus. The sequence continues at coordinate 46,255 of KL289527.1, forward strand.
TTTACCCTTTTCCAGTGTTCCCATGTCCTGAACTGCTCCAGTGCTGACTGGATTCCCAGCTTGAAGATGAGCTCCTGCTGTGAGCTCCTATTCCATCCCTATGGTGTTTTTCTTTTTTTGCCAAAAGGCCTAAAGAGCTGACATTGCAGCCTAATGTCCATACCAGATGACTGGAGTGCACAAATGAAATGGCAGAAAAATACACATGCTGGTGACCACTGTGCGTGCTGGCACAGCCACCAGACAATAGAGACCAGTTGTGCAACTCAATATATCCAGTTCTGAAAAAGATATGACTAGATTCTAGTGATCAACATGTACACTCCCTCAAATCCAAACAGAAACTGGAAAAAATTAAATCTTTTATTTTCTCTCTTTTGCAAAGAGGATTTTTCATCTTTCTGGAATCATAGCCTCTCACCTGCTGAGCTCTAATTTATGGGTCTGAAAGTGCTCTTCAATCTTCAGAGTCACACCTGCGGTCCTCAAATATACTCCTATAAAATGTCATTTGACATGACTGCCCTAATTCCCAATGAAATTTCAAGTTCTCTCTGCATTAAACGTGAATTCTAAGATTATAAACCTTCTCATGTTATCAGTAAAAAAAAAAAAAAATCAGAGATAAGGACTCATGGTTTAAATGCACCTTTTAGAATTAATTTAAACATTGACTTTTCAGCTTCAGTTTTATTAAACTATCAGGGAATGCTGAGCTTCCATTAGTCGGAGCATTCATATGGATAGTATAACTTCATCTCTCATCATGGTGAGAACCTTGGAGGATCTTGCTCTGATTCCTCATGCTGAGATCTATCACATAGTCCTCTGGGATCTAGGGGAAAACCTGGCTGATCAGTCCTTGAAAGCACAGGGAAGGCCAGCTACACGTAGACCACTACAGCTTCCCCAGACAACAGGCACCCTGCTAATCGTTTGAGAGTGAGCTGAGATTAAAAGGACCTGCACAGACAAGCTTGTTATTCAGACAGTTCTCTACCTCTTTTTAGTGTTCTCACTGGGAATCTACACTTTGAAGAGCTAACCTAAAAGGGAGTTTCTCCAGATCTTCTTTGAAGCAAAGCTCACCAAAAACATGAAGGGAGCTGTGTAAGTTTGGATCCAGGGTAAAAATGGAAAAACCTTACTCTGCAAAGTTTTGGCTTTGGTATAGACCTCAAGGTTTTGAAAACTGACATCCCTGAATGTGCTATCCAGAAACTGTTTCTTCCCTGAGCCTCTCAGTATTTTCCACCTTCTTAATTCTTTGCGAACCTTTCCTGAACTTTGAGGGGACAGAGGAAGAAAAGGGGAAAAAGAAGAAAGCAGGTAAGCACTGCTCCCCTGGGCAATTACCTATCCTGTAAATAATTAGTGTTTACTCCCATTTGTAACAAGGTTATCTGCCAGCACAAACACTGCTTTCTGTGAATAGCCCAGCTAGGAAGAACCAAAGCCAAAGGAAACTTCTGAATAAGTCACAACCAGAATTGGCCATCGAGCACCTGTAAAATATTGACTGCAATCTGACCTGTTCCCTATATTTGGTGAGCAACGTATAATTTCCACATAAATTGGGAAATGACTGTGTCTGAAAAGAAGCCACAGTTGTGCAGGCATGCAGCCTGAGTGCCAGCTCACTTATCCCTGGTAACATGAACTCAGCTGCCTTGGGAATTGCCTGGAGGCCTCCAGGGCACTAGCAAACAGAGCATCAAATGACTCCAGCACAGCCTTTTCAGAGAAAGAAGTTTGACACGGAATAATGCTGTGAGTCACCCTGTGGATGAGTTTATGTGCAGTGTTTGTGGGCAACAAGTGCAAAAAAGAGCTGAAGAGCTTTCAAAAATGTAGCTGGCAAGGTGCTGACATGTGATTCTAATAAGGAAATTAGTTTTTCTCAGCTATGCTTTTGGTAAGGGGCCACTTGATGCAATGTGTGGAATTTCTTTAGGATGCTGCATCTCGCACACTGTTCTTGGGAACCCAATGAGCAAACCTCCCAGGGTATGATGTGTGGCCAGCAGGTCGAGGGAGGTGATTTTGCTCCTCTACTCTGCTCTGGTGAGACCTCACCTGGAGTGCTGCGTCCAGCTCTGGAGCCCTCAGCACAAGAAGGACATGGAGCTGTTGGAGCGGGTCCAGAGGAGGCTACAAGAATGATCCGAGGGCTGGAGCCCCTCTGCTGTGAGGACAGGCTGAGAGAGCTGGGCTTGTTCAGCCTGGAGAAGAGAAGGCTGCGGGCAGGCCTGATTGCGGCCTGTCAGTGCTTAAAGGGGGCCTATAGGAAAGAGGGGGAGAATCTTTTCAGTAGGGACAATGGTGACAGGACAAGGGGTAATGGTTTTAAGCTGAAACAGGGAAGGTTTAGATTAGATGTAAGGAAGAAATTCTTTCCAATGCGGGTGGTGAAACACTGGAACGGGTTGCCCAGAGAGGTGATGGAGGCCCCATGCCGGGAAACATTCAAGCCCAGGTTGGCCGGGGCTGTGAGCAACCTGATCTGGGTAATGGTGTCCCCCTGCTCACTGCAGGGGGTTGGACTAGATGACCGCTAGCGGTCCCTTCCAACCCAAAACGTTCTATAATTCTATGATTAATTAAAATAGGTACCACATGTTTATCTGTGTATTTATCTGATGGGAGAAACCATGTGCACACACGCAGCAATTCTGACCTTAATTCATAACCAGGTCACTTGCTTTCTACTGCACTAGTGACATTAAGAGGTAAAGAATCACAGCTGAAAGGAGTAAAGTTCCCTCTGTTTATCCTGGAAGGAAACATGATCACTGAAGTGCTCAGTATGACAGACCTGGCCTTGCAGGAATCTTGCACTCTAATATTTGTTATAAAGTCTGCTCATGGTGTATGGAGATAGTAAGGCAACAAAAAAATGGGTGCTTAAACCCAGCACCCTGAACAGGGACCAAACTGAGTTTGCCAATAGGGAGTTCAGAGGAGACTCTCTCTTCTGACTTCCCATTCCTCTTTTCAAGTTAGAAAGATATCTTCCCAGACCTTTAGTAGCTGCTACTCAAAACTCACAGCCTTGAGAACTAAATTTGGAAGTACAATCCTATTCTTCAGAAATGAGGAAAGGCTTGGATTTTTTTTTCCCAACACATTCTAGAAGAATACTTTTAATCCAGCAGCCTAGGTTTTAGGTCCTACCTTGAATCTGTCTTCTGAGAAAGCCTATTGGTGTTAGTCCAGTGAATGGGCACAGGAACACTTAATCTGTGAGTCTGGGTGGGCTTAGACACAAGCAAGGCCATGAAGGGGTCAGCAATCTCAACATCAAGCAGCTCTTTTGGTCCTTGCAGGGCCTTTGACAACACTGACATTTTATGTGCATTCAGGGCTGGGTTTTGAGAATCTAAGCAGTTTTTCACCTAGACCACTTGGTGGAATTGCCTTGTCCTCCTTTCATTTCATCTTCCCCCAGGAGCTTCAGAAGCTACCATCCTTTCCATGCCTCTCTTACTTCTTGTGTACTTGTCTTCTAACCAGTCTGCTACACTGTAGGTGCCATTTTGAAGCTTTGATCCCAGTTGGCATCACACTACTAGGTACACGCTTCATGTGCTCCTATGTCAGAAGAGGGGAGGATACTCCCACAGATTTATTCTGGTTGTTTTGCCTGCTCCATCATACCACTCACTACCAGAACCTCCATCCTCATTCGTGCAATTTATAGCAGTCAGACTATGAGCAAAACCTAAATGTCTTATGGCCAAGCAGCCAGCTTCCCCTTACTGTTAATGAACTTTGAAGGAATGGGGCAATGTATTCCTTTCCAAATTATTTAATCAAATTGAAACTGATTTCTAACACAGCACCTGGACAAACTGCCATTTATCAATCAAACAAAAACCCCCGATGAATGAACCATTCTCTCCCTTCCTTCCTTTCTCTGACACTGTTGTTGCAAGTTAGGTGCAGTTAGCAGAGTGTGCTTTCTGGTAATGGCTGCTTCACCAGATTTTGGTTTTGTAAGTCACCCCTAAGCTGAAAACTGTTTCAAATTTGCGAGCATCAACTGAGATGTGGGGAAAGACCTTGATGTGCTGCTGAAGCTCAACATTGGAGAAATATGGATACATAATCCTTTGTGCTACAAGGGCTGTCCCTGGCAATGCTGTGGATTCACTGCTCTAATCCAGAGAAGCAACAAGTGCATTTTTAGAAATGAAGCAAAACAGTAAAATTTGGATCCAAAGGTTCTTATCATTAAAAGGTTTGGACACCCTTGGTCCATTAAAAAAAAAAAAACCAACACACTTGAAAAGATTGCTTCGGTTAGTGGGATGAGCTTTCACAGCCAGACTTTCAAGACATTCAAGTACCAGGTGTTACAGATGGATTTTCAGAAGCTGGAGATTTTTAGGAGCTAGGATTCGTATTTGCACAATATAATAATTTCAGACTTGAACCTAACTCTGTATTTTCCCTGCAGGAGCATGTGTGGACGTGGAGCAGGACTGGAATGGTTCATTCAAAAGATGGCAACCAGATGCAGTCTGTCTGACCTTTGCATTAGGTAGGTATTGACATCAAATGTGTAGTTTCGGAGCTGTCTCTGGCTGGCTCCCTTTCCACAGGTTAACTGTTTTTTCAATAATGTGTTCTGGAAAAGATTAATTTGAATCCATGTGTGTTGCTACTATCATGTTATGAAAGATATCTAGAGAAAAGGCCTCCAAATGAGGGACATACAACCATCAGCCAAGAGGCTGATACACCAAGAGACCAGTCTCTAGCACAATGATTTCTGTCAGCTTCACAATTTAATGATTTGGTTCACTTAAAAACACACAACTCTTCCTGCCACCCCCACCAATCCAAACTCTAAATTATCTGGAAAGACCTAGACTGGTGTTCTGTCTCAGAGATGACACCTGCACCCTTAATATCTACATGTAGCAATAAAAATACTTATCTTTTAAGGTACAACATTTTAGTTATTTTTAAAAATGCATGCACAGAGCTTCCAGTGATGAAAGATAGTAAAGTAAGATCCAATAAAGGAATCGACAAAAACTAGGAAACAGAGATAAACAGACTTACCAAACAACTTGATGCAACAGTAAAGCAGCCAACAGCAATGAAGTCATGTCTTCGTGCTAAATTCAGTCCAAACACTCAGGGCATTTGTTCCAACATTTTTACACAGACCTAACTGAACAGACAGTTCTAATATTCTTCCATTAGCAAGACAAAAAAGTCTGTGTGAGATAGGAAAACCTTCCTCTCCTAACTCCTCCCCAAAACGTCTATTGACAAGGACAAGACTGTGCTAGTAAACCTCCCATGGAGCTTCGGAGAGCTCCTTGCAAAAGGCTAGACTGTCTGTGATAGAAAGGAGGAGAACTTAATGTTATTTATTCCCCCTAAGAACAAGTTCTCACAGATGTGATTTGAAGGCCAAGAGGCTAATGGCCCTCGAACAACCCACATTTCAGAATTAGGTGCAGTTTACATGCCAATGGAAACTGAGGACAGAACCAGGAACAGCACAGCCGAGAGCTGCCACACAGTCCCTGCAGCCACACTGTGCCTGTGAACTGCAGTGGGTGCTTGTCCTGGTTTCAGCCAGGA